>JAKWJA010002493.1:61691936-61901255 GCA_027704765.1 Solanum habrochaites
CCGGTTAAAAAGACGTCTAACGCGAAAGAATTATTAATACACTGCAAGACACTTTCGAGAATTGTGAGGGAGCGAAGGGGTGGTATCTCATTATTGGCCTATGTTCCCACAACCCGAGGGAGGGAGGTTGAGGGACGCCCGAGCAAGAAAAACAAGAGGCAAAAAAGGTTATATTAAATAGAAATTCATGTTCTTACTGCAATGAGAAAGAAATAAAGTCCGAAAACAATTGCTGGATTTAACCACCAAAATTACTGGTAAGAATCTCCAAAGAAGCAACACGCAAGCACACAAGCTAATAGAGGATTGCTAATCTTGCAGAGTCTAAAACCGCAAAATGAGGTGTTTTCGAACGATGGATGAAAAAGTAACAACCTAATGAAACAAGGTTCTAATCATGGAAATCTGCCAAAATGCGGCTGTGGCCGACGACACGCGATGGACTCGTCTGTGGTCATGACGTACCGTCTTGGACTCCGTCGTCCCCTACTTTGTTCATTTTCTTCTTTTCCTTTCTTCTCTGCTGCTATTCTTCATTCCCTCAACGGCAAGTGTACGACCGTGATAGGCACACCGTCCTCGAGTCCTCGTTTCAAAGGACTTCAACTCCGTGGAATTGGGTACTACTTGGCTCACTTCTGAGCTTACGCCGAACTGCAGGACAGAGACCGTCATGGCATGACGAACCTCACAACTTCTTAATCCCCCACTTGTCACTTCCCCATCTTCCTTCAGCAGCTTCCTCTACGCTGCACTACGACCGTCCACAGGCATGACGGACCGTCATAAGCCCCGTAGGTGGTCCCTCTTCTACATTTCCTCTCAAAATTTTCCGCATTTGGCTTTGACCGTATTTCTTGCAAAACAAAGAGAAACTTGTATAAAAATTAGCACAAAAATGGCTTTTGGAGCACTAAAATTTAAGGAAAAAGCATAATTATAAACCGTGAAAACTACATTATATCAACACCCTCAACTTAAATTCGTTGTTTGTCCTCAAGGACCTATGAACTCACTACCAATCTTATGTACATAGAATTTCATGTTTTTATCCTTTGCAATCAGTTGGCTATCATGCCGTTAATCTCATCCAATCTATGCATGCTATCATCTATTAGTCTTGAATTTTGTGGGATTCGAACATGCACATGACTCCGCCTGCACTAACCCAGCGGAACTGTCTGGCGCACTGTCTCGTCTCCCAAAACGGAAGATAACTGGGGGCACAGCCAGGAGAGGGGTACAGGCGGGGTGGAAAAATTCTGGGGTGACTTGAGGGGGTGGTAACGTGTGCCACAACTCACCTACGTCCCATACCACATCCACTAATAATAGTCGAACAAACCCACAAACAACAACCATCCAAATCCCTACCATCTGTTCACACAATGATTTCACGTTTGAGTGTAAGATATATTTCAGCACTCACCTCAACTCAAAAACCGTACTAACACATTCATTTAATACCTTAATTGCACAACATAGAGCTTGCCCTTATTGTCACTCCCTAATTTCGCTATAACAAAAAAACACAAAAAACACACACTAACTAAAAACAAAGATCACGATAGGACTTTTTAGCGTGTAACAGACTCAGGGTTAGGTAGGGTACATTTTTAGTATATGTAGTGACCTTTTGCCCGCCTGAGCATATCGAGAAACCTTGGGCGTCCGGCTTTGTAGCATCTTGGGCGGGTCGTCCCGTTCTCATATCTCTTTCCCTTGCTAAATTTTCCTGTCTATCTTCATTGTGAAAGTGATTTTCTTTTCTTTACTTTTCTTTCAACTAATTCTGAATCACTTTTACTTTTGTTTCTTTCATCAACCCCACTTTACTTTACAGAGCATTCCTCATAATAGCACCTCAACTCATTGGCTTTGCATGAGTCAAGGTACAACAAGTACCCAAAGTTGGGTCAGCCAAAACGAAGGTTGTTTACTGTATTAGCCACCGCCTCAACTTATGCTTTTGGCATAAAGGCGAGGTGCACATTCCAAGGAGGACCAGCCAACACATTTGTTTCCCGAAAAGATCAGATAGGGTGAAAAATGAAAGTCTAATTTAAGCTCAGATTATTTGGATTCCAGAAGGAAAAATTTCTTCATTCGGTTTTCTTTTATTTGGGTTAGAAATGGGGCTTTCTTGTAATAAGGGCCGATGATCCTTTCTAATTGTTTTTGACAAGCTTACTTTTAGGCAGACTAACCAGGCAAGCTCTAAGCTCAGTACCGATAGTGGACTATCACATTTCCGTCACGCTCCAATTGACATGTCAGCACTATACCAGATTATTAGAAGCACCGAGTTCAAATAAAGACGTAGGGTAATGAATGGTTTAGACCTATTCCGCTAGAGCCACACAATTGGTCTTTACTATTCCTCGTCATAGCTTTATTTTTTCAGGGTTTATCAGGATATCATTTTAGCCATCAGCTTCTAGAATTAAACTAATGTACAAAAGCTATAAAACATGCTTTGTTCACAAAAAAAAATTAATCAGTCTTTTGGGGAAAAAAGAACTCAGGCAGAAAACCCCAAAAAGAGGATAGGGAGTTGGGGGGGGGGGGGGGGCTACTCAGCTTCACCACCCTAACCCTCACTTTCCATTTACCCCCCCCCAACAAAAAAAACATGCAATTGTCCCCAATGCATAAAAATCTAAAGATTAGAGGGGTAGGTTAAGCAAACCTGTGGCCCTAGCGCCGTCGATCAACAGCTGGTGGGTCGTTTTCCCAGAACCCACAAATCCTCTGCAATCTGGACAACCCTCAGTGGTGTCCTCAGCAATCCTGGACATCCTCATGATGTCCTCAGCAGCCCCGCACCATCATAGGGCCCCCCCCCCCCCCCCCCCCCCTCCTGCTGTCTCTACAGTGCGGGAGCTAGCCGTACCCATGCCGCTACCTGTGATGCTCTGATTTTTTGTGCCTCCGCCCCCTCAGCAAGTAGGCTCTCCTCGCGGCCTCCAGCTTTCTTTCGGCGCTCCTTCTTCCTTGCTTCCGCGCCTAATCTTCTATCGACCCCTTACGCCTCTGGGCACTCTCTTGATGGAAGGTGGTGGATGTGCTGAGGTGGAAAACGGGGCCGCCAATACAGTGCCTCAACAGTCTCACAGGCTTCCGTACTCTCGCCTCTAGGATCGTGTCAAGGTCCTGCCGACAGACTGTCGACTGGCAAAAGCCTGAAGAGTCGACACATCTACCGAAGGTTGCTGGGCTGGCCTAATACCAACTCTCAACTCGAATGCATCAGGCGCTGTGAACCTCAGCAATCTTCCGCTTGCATCTTGCCTCTCATAACGCGTTCCGACTCAGTAATCGACTTCTCATCCACGGCTGTTTTTTGGAGTATGAATCAAGAAATTGGCCATTTTGGTGCCGCTATTTTCTTCTGGACCCCTAGCAAGCGGACCAGTTAACTTAGAGTGGCCTGTGCGAGAGGGGCTCGCGGCTTTCTACACCCGGTATAGACTCGAACGGGTATGGTCCGTGGACGCCTGTGTAATCTGTGCGGCCTGGCCTACCGTGTTCTCCAGATTTCGAGAGCAAAAGAGAGAAGGGGAAAAAAAAGTGGTGGTGCAGCTCTAGAACGGGGCCCTCTCTTTGGCCAACTCATTGGCCTCGTCTCTGATGAGTCCTACCTTCAACGGTACCTTTTTTTTCCTCACTGACCTATTGGGGTGCCATATGGGCACACCTGCAAAGGGCACAGATCATGCAACGGAAAGGGTAGGTGGTGGTGACCTGAATCCCTGTCGGGTGCAATGCTGCCTGGAGAAGCCATGCGAGTCGACCTCAATCCTCCGGCTATCATCGCCGCTATCAACACTCTCTCGCGCGATCCCAAGTGACGATGTTTGGTCAAGCAGCTGTGGGGAAAGGCAGTGACAGAAGAGCACCACAAGAAACTTCTCGACGACGTGAGGTTGGCCCTTCTTGATGGACCCCTTCCGGCTCAGTGCCCAATCTGCACCCTCTCCGTCGACTGATATGTGCAGGGCCATCCACCTGCTTGGTGGTCCCCTCAGTGCTTGGCGTTCTCGCATGACTGTCCATCCTTCACTAATCTGCCAGCGATAGTCAAACTCGTCATAGTGATGGAGGGTACGCGTAGCATCTTGCCCTCTCGGCGTATAGGAACCCGATGGCTGGTAGGAAATGTAAACCCTCACGCCCCGGACTCTAACCTGCTCCAAGGGGGCCTGTTTTAGCGGGAAAAACCTCAGTATATCCTGAAGCTTCCTCGGACCAGGATACTCCTAAGAGCAGACGTCCTTCCTCATTGTGTGCTGACCTAAGGGTGTGTCGGTCAGTGTGCTCTCCCTCATCATACGGAGGCAGTGACTACGCCGGACGCCACGTTCTTGGGTGTGGCTCTGGGGGCACGTGTAGCACGGGAAGGGCGGAGGTGCCGGGGGGGAAGGGAAAGGGAATTGTTAGCAGGCATATCAGGGTCACGCTCCTTCTCAGACCCGATTGATCAATCGTGCGACGTGGCAACAGACTTGGAATCGGATCGCCACCCACCCGGCGTGCGTAGGCTCGTCCTTGCTTGGGTGCCATCGTATATAAGTACCTGCAAGGATCACTATTAGTACGATTGATGTCACCAAGACAGGCAAGCTCATATGACATTAAATTGAAAATATTATGTTAGTAATATTGAACTGTATCACACGACGGGACCAATGACGTTCATCGTGACTTGCGGACCCTCATAGGTCCCGTCGTGTTATACTTGGTATAGTATATATAGAACCCTGAAGGAGGGGTCTCTGACCATCATGAACGGTCAGCATGACGGACCGCGTGAGTACGATGGTCCGTTGTAAGAGTCGCTTCGTAGGACACTTAGAAATTTTGAGAGACCCTTATCAAGTGGGGTCTCCTGACCATCATGACGGTCAAGCAGGAACGGACCGTCATGAGTCACGACGGTCCATTCCCGTAAAAGTTCGTCGTAGGACACTTAGAAATGTTGGGAGACCCTTATCAGTGGTGTCTCTGACCATATGACGGTCGTGCGGAACTGACTGTCATGGGTATGACGTTCCCGTCGTAAGATCCGTCGTAAGACACTTGGAATATTTTGAAGAGACCCTTAGCAACAGGGTCTCTGAGCAACCATGAACGTACGGGCAGACGGACCGTCGTGAAGACAACGTCCGTCCCGGCGACGTTTAGCAGGGGTGCTAGGGCTGTGCACGGACCCTACGATGGTCCGTCGTGTGTGCGACGGGCCGTCATCGAGGTCTTCGTTCTGATTAGCAGTGTTAGAACTGGGGGTACCACTAACTCATCTACCCCATGAACCCACATGGTTGTGTAGTGACGTGGACATATCTGTGTCTTACCCACGACCTACAAAACTACCAAAGCAAAATCACCTATCGCTTGGGTTATCAACATGGCACATACGAACATTTTTGAACCTAGGTTTAGGGCCATAAGCATATGAAGTAAACCAGTATACGACTAAAAACTAAGCTAATACTAACACAAAACGCAAAATGCAAGAAAATAAGTATAATGTAAAGACACATACCTTGGAAATGAGAAGAAGACACGGGAGAATGATTCTTGGCAAGTAACAAAACCGACATGAGATATAATGATACAGGCTTAGTTTATTTTGTGTGAGCAATGATCAGTGAGGGGAAGTGTGGAAGTTGAAAAGAGAGGAGATGAGGATAATAAGGAAGCAATGGGGTGGAATAATGGGTGTGGTGAAGTATAAACGGTCAAATTTTTAAAGGGTCCAGCCGGGTCGGGTCGGGTAATTTTATTAATCACGCAACGGTCCTTCGACTAAGGTCGGTCACATTCTGGACGGGCCGTCGTAGGTTTCCGTCTTGTGTCTTCCCCCCCTAATATTCAAAATGACAGAACTAGTCACCGGGTGTGACGGATGCCGACACGGTCCCGGGTCCACGATGCACCGGTCCGTCGTTGTATCCTCCGTGGCTACTGCGAATGGTGTTCTGCAAGAATTTCCTGGATGTGCCTGCAATTAAACCCTTATAGAAAAAATGCTACCATTATTAACAAAGACGATCAGTATTGGGTTGGCCTCCCAACAAAAGCGCCTGATTTAATGTCCGCGGGGCGGCCACGACTGGTTACACTTGATTCTCAGACTTCATCAAGATTGTACGCCTCAATCACTTCAATTCGCGTTCACAATCATCAATGCCCCAGATAGTTTTTATGCGCTGTCCATTCAACCTTGAACCCGCTACGCCCTCCTTGGTTTCCAACTCACTGCTCCATCCATGAGGGAATAGTTGTTAACCGTGTAAGGACCAGTCCATTTGGACTTGAGTTTGCCTGGAAACAAGCTGGCAATCTGGAATTGAATAAAAGCACCCGAATCCCCAACCATAAACTCTCGTTTTCAATTTTGTTGTCATGGTCTTCTTCCATCTTTTCTTTGTATAAGGCTGAGCTTTCATAGTCTTCAAGCGAAATTCAATCAGTTCATTCAACCCATTTAATAACCGTGCTCCTGCAGGCTTCGCTCTCAATCCATTTTTAAACTTCTTCATAGCCCACATGGCTTTATGCTCTAACTCAACCGGTATATGACAAGCTTTCCCATATACAGTTGGTTGGAGACATACCATGGGAGTCTTATATGCTGTCCGGTAAAGGCCCAAGACCCTCATCAAGCCTCCTGACCAATCCGTCTATCGCGTTTCACCTGTTTTGGACAATATCTGTTTTTGGGAATCCTCGATTCGACACTTCAAAAAACTTGCCCCACTAGTTGAGGGTGGTAAGGAGTGGCAACATTATGGCAACCCCATATTTCTCCAATAACCCTTGAAGAATCTGTTGTAGAAGTGGGGGAGCCCCCATCACTAATATAGCCCTTGGGGTGCCACAACGAGAGAATATTATTCTTTTTCAAAAATGCAGTGGACACTCCTTCCCTTCATTGTTTGCGAGTTGCATGGCTCATCGACCCATTTAGATACATAATCAACGCTACTAGAATGTACTTCAATCCCATGAGAAACTCACGACAGGAGGGCCCATAAAGTGATTACCCCCACACAGCAAATAACCAATCACAGATGGGGTTTTAGAGGGAGCTCTTGCTTTCTTGAAATACCGACCATCACGTTTGGATTTGTCCACATTCTTAGCAAACCCATGAGCAATCTTGATGAGATTGCCAATAGTAACCACATTGCAATAAGCTTGTGAGCGGTTTCGGATACCACTTTGATGTCCGCCAACAGGTGAAGCATGGCATGCTCAACACAACTCAACATTTCATTCACAGTTCTGCACACAGCCGAATTAATCCTCGTCCGGCCAACTCCTATACAAGTTATGGTTCACAATCCCAAAATGAACTGCTCACATCGCACAATGAACCTTTTTTTTTCCTTTGATGAAAGGACAAGTCCTGATGGCACAATACTCACTAGCCAGATATTCGCAAAATCTAGCGAACCATGGAATCAAGTCTTTGGAAGCAGCCATACAAGGTTTCATCGGGGAAAGTGTCATCAATGCAGTCTTATATCCCCTAACTCTCTCATAGCTTCACCTTAGACGATACAGTGATCAGCCACTTGATTTTCATTCCTTTTCTAATCCAGCACTTCGAAGTTAATTCTGCGCATAATACCAATGAATCAACCTTGTTTCGCTCCTTTTTCGCCATCAAAGTATCTCAATGCTGCATGGTCAGTAGCACTATAACTCTAGTACCTGGCAGATAGGCAGCGAATTTGCTCAAAAGCAACACTACTGGCTATGAGTCTTGCTCAGTCACGTGTAGTTTCTTCTTCTGATCTTCATTTAGGGCCTTTTACTAGCATAGTAAGATGGGTTGAAGGATTTTGTTTTTTTTTTCTTCCTGTCCCAGTACTACACCAAGAGCTACCACTACCCCACTAGCTCGCACCTTACCTACCTTCAATGACTGCTCCAATCCGGGAAATAATATAGGGCCAATACCATTTTTCTTTTAGTTCACCGAATGCCTTACAAAAAGATTCCTCAAACCCAAAATTTAACAATCTTTTCTTCCACAGTTTGCACATGGTTGTGCCAATCTTTGAAAAGTCTTTGATGAATCTTCAGTAAAAATAAAAACCTGCATTGCCCAAGAAAGCTTCTCACACCTTTTCATTCCCAGAGATTGGGTGGGGGCATCTCTCTATTACCACCTCGACTTTAGTCTCGATCAACCTCTATGGTCCTTTCTAAATGCGATAACCCAACATCAATCCCATACCCATACCCTCTTTCACCGTGAAAGACACTTTTCCCATGTAGTCCAAATTGCAAGCCAAGTCTTCACAATCTCTTTCATAACCTCACTAAATTGGGTTAAGCCCCGCTCGAAGAATCACCACCCACCATAAAATCATACATAACACCCTCATAGTATCCTCCACCATGTCAGAAAGATTGACATCATACTCTCTGAAAGGTTGCGGGTGCATTGCACAACCCAAACGACATTCTTCTTAACGCAAAAGTCCATATGGACAAGTGAAAGTGTTTTCTTCTTGAGCTTCTGGTTGCAATAGAAATCCTGAATTATACCCCGCTTACCCATTAAAGAAACACTACCACCCTTTTCCGTCAAGTCCCTATCCAACATCTGATCCATTAAGGGGCATAAGGAAGAATGGTCTTTTTCAGTCCATGAGTTCAGTTTACGGTAATCGCATACACACCGCTCCATACCATTACCGTCTCATTGGAACAAGTTTCATTCTTTTGTTTGGGGAACCACAGTCATTTCCCCCTTGCTGTAGGTAGCACACTGAACCAGGCACACAGTCCCAACTACTATCGGAATTTGATAGATAACTCCAGCATCCAACCACTTGATAATTTCCTTCTTCACAACCTCACCTCTTGCATAGGAGGATTCAAGCTCTCTTGTGCTCAATACTCGCTTATGATCAGGCATGAGTTTTGAATTTTATGAGAGAAAATACCAGGAGGGATCCCATATGTCCGCAATGGTCCACCCAATGGCTCTTTTGGAAACCCTTTTTTAGTACCTTCACCAAACTCTGAACCTGTTTTTCATCCAAGTCTGATGCCATGATTACCGGTAAAGTTAACCAACCATTTCCTAAGAATTCATACCTAAAATGAGGTGGGAGAGCTTTTAATAATTCAACTTTTGGCGCCCCCCCTTTCGCCTATCGGGTTCGCGGGTGGGAACTCGCGATTTTTCCAATCAAGCTCAAATTTCTTTTCTTCGGTTTTAAACCGAATCCCTCGTTCAAGAGCCGCACTAATGACCATACCTTCAATACAATCAACGATCAAGTTCATTAGTACTGCCCTAATTGCTTCTACACCTAACGTCTTTTCATCTGATTCTCAGATGTCTCAAAAAAACCCCCTGTTGGTAAGGATATAGCATATCCGATTGGAGCTCACCACTCTTCCTTATGGCCCTACAAACATTATAGTTCACTTCCTCATTGTTCAATCGAAATTTCATTTTCCCCCTTTTCCATGTATACCTAAGGCTCTTCCCGTAGCACGGAAATGGCCTCCCAGAATAATGGGCACTTCAAATCAGACCTCGCAATCAAAATAACAAAATCTGCCTGGAAATTGAATGACTTCCACTTTTCCTAGCACAATCGTGGAGTGCATCCCCCCCCTATAGGTCGTTTTTACTGTTGAATCAGCCATCAGTAGCCGCATCGCGTGGGCTGTTGGTCACCCAAACCCCAACTTCTTGTAAATCGAGAGGGCATGAGATTTAAATGCTTTGCCCCAAGATCACATATTGCTTTTCGTAAACTGTATAGCCCTATTGTCCAAGGAATAGTAAACGCACAACCCGATCTTCTTTCGTTGGACCGAAGTATCTTGTATCAATAGCACGACAATGCTGCATTCCTTCATCAATCCTCCAAAGTGAACCGATCTTTTCTTTGTCACCAGATCTTTCATAATTGGCGGCACCGGCATTTGTTCTAACGCTTCTACCAAAGGCACATTTGATAGAAAGTTTGCTTCAACATGTTATAAACCGCGTATTTACCATCTTTGGTCTTTTTCAAAATCTCCTGAGAAATGGGGTGGTGGCCTAGGCTAGGAATTTACCTTTTTAGTCACTTCAAATCATTCTTTTGTCAGTGTTTATACGCTAATTCACATCAACTTCTAACCACTTTACAGATTTCTGTTGTCAACCTTATTCTTATCAGATGGCATAGTTGGTTCAATGGTTTGCGTACCACCGCGAGTAGTAATTGCCATAGCAATGTCCATCATTTTTCGATTTTTTCGACAGTTTGCTAGTAAGAGTGGGCCCCGTTGCCTGGTTTCACAGTTGCGATACTTGGGCCAATTGTAAACTCAAGTTGCTTTGATATTTCATGGGTATCAACTTTTGCCTAATCCCCGCTAAATCATTTCTCAACTCTTTATTGTGCTCATCACTAGGCCCCCAACCACATCGACCTCCTCACATTTTGGTGCAACATATCCCCACTCGCGACAATACTACCCCTCCACCATCCCAAAGGAGTAACTCCTCCCCCGATTTTAGAGGAAACATAGGGTCCATTCCTGTCCGTTTCTATTCCCATCGTTACCCTGTTTGAAAGTTGTTACGCGATTGTAGTTTCCATCTCTGACAAACTGACCCTCACAGATTGTAGTTTACCATAGTTCCGACCATTGGTTCCCTTGACCTTGCGCCAATTTACCTGATTTGATCCTGGTCGCTTGGTCGAAAACCCTGCCCCCCATCTGTTCATTTACTAGCATAGGAATCCTCCTCATATAACACTCATCGTTTTGGAGGTGGTGGTTTAAGCCAAGTAGTTGACTGCATTAACTTTTCGGTGCACCCCCAGTGACATGTTTTTAAGTAAACCAACCCAAGCTCAGTTTCCTCAGTTGAGCCATTTCCTTCACATCTCATCTGTGGGCTGGGTGTGAGTGGACTGCACTGCAAAGGGTGTTTTCTTCTCCCCTGTATCAGATTTTCTAGTACGCCAAGCTTTGTTATTCCGGGAGATTTTTTCTAATTTTTTCAGCGATCTCAGCATAAGGACATTCTTTCTCCATAAGATGCACCGTCTATAGTGGGTCCATCCGCTTTGTTGTTATCATCTTGTCCCCTATAGAAGTAGTCTTTCAGTGACTCATCATCTATACGTGTGATTTGTAACCTTCTAAGAATGAGGTGATCTATCCCTAAAACTACTAAACTGATCTCCTGGTATGCAACAAAGTTACTCACCCTGTCTTTGTGGTTTATTTTCTTGGAGATTTATCGGGATAGTAGCGTGCTAAGAAGACATCCCTTAAGTTTTGCCATGTAAAAGATGGAGTTGTATGGGAGCTCATTGAACCATATAGCATCCTCTCCCGTCAGTGCAGAAGGAAAACACTCTGACCCTATTACAATCTAGATCCCAATCAAGGCTCCCCACACAACTTTTACACACTGCCCTTACCTTAGCTATAATGTCATTGGACCTCAGAAGATAGCCCTGAAAACAAGCCTCTGGCTGTGAGCAATGTTCAGTCAGACTACTAGTACCACCAAATGTGGCCTGTGGTATAGGATGGCAAAACCCAAGTGGCCCATACCGAATCTGCTATGTTATCATAGCTCTGTCGTATGCTTGGGGCTGTGGAGAGTGGATTCGGTCCCCTCTGTTGATGTTCACCCGGAGGGATCTGTTAACATCGAACCTTGAACATTAACCGGAGCTGGGAGGTTCTGGTTTGATCCTCATCAATGATTCCCAGATTACGATTCATGTTTCGCCGTGTACCCTAATTCTTATCCGTCGGGGAACACGGTTCTCCTTCCTCCCGTGTATTTGCATACATAGGATATTCTGAAAAGAAATCAAAAACAATAAACAAAGTAAAATCAGAAGTCATCAACTAAACTATAGTAATAAGTTCAAGTTATCTAAAGCAAGTTCCTCGGCAGCGGCCGCCAAATTTGATACGCTCAAATTTATTCTCAATGAAGTAAAGCGGGTTCGCGTCAAGTTAAAACCCAACTAGTGAGGTTGGGAAATAGTCCCACGAGAAATAGTGCTAGACTTTAACTTTTTAACTGTTATTACTATTGTTTTCGGTTGATAACTTCCTTAGAAAGTAAAACAGAAAAAAGTTAAAAGGGGTTTATTTCCTAATAATAAAAATAACTAACTAAATTTGGAAAGAGACACTTAGCAGTTTTGAAAGTTGGGTTTTAATCAATTAATCAAAGTAACTAAGGGTTTTACGTGTTCCCCCCCAGTTTCTAACCTTGATAATTCCCTAACTATACCAATTCTTTTCCTATTAATCTTGCATGCAAGTGAATAGTTATGTATTTCTAAATCCCTTGTCCGCATCTAGAAAATCTCACTCCGCACTTGGTCCGGCACGTGTGTTTCTTCCTAACCCTTATCGTTACCCTCATATTAACATCGTTTTGATATTGACTATTACTACCATCGTACCACTCAATCCTAGCTTCTTAGATGTATACACGTAACCTATGTTAATAATTCTGTCCATTATCTACCTCCTTGGTCGGCAGTAGCATTAAGGGCGAGCTCTAACGTTGATCATATCCGTTAAAAAGACTTCTACTAAAGAATATTATTTTTAGCTAGGTTTATCTCAATTATTTGCCTGGTTTCCCACAACCCTAGTTTTTTTTATGAAGTTTAGTTTACTCATGCCATAAACACAATATTCCAAATATATTAATAAGAATCATGTACTTACTTCAATTGAGAAAGAACTAAAGTCCGACAATTGCTTGATTAACCACCAAAATTACTTGTAATAATCTCCAAAAATCAAACACTAATCAACAACAATCTAATAAGATGAATCTAATCTTGCAGAGGTCTAAACCTCAAAAATGTGTGTTTTTTCGAACTATTTATATGAAAATAACAACCTAATTAAACAGGGTTCAATTCATGAAATCTGCCAACAAACGGCGGCTGGCCGACGGACCACGCACGGACCGTCGTGGTCAATGATGACGGACCGTCGTGACTCCGTGTCCCATACTTGTGGCATTTTTTCTTTCTTCTTCTGCTTTTCTTTCATGATCCCTCTTCAACCGGCAAGTGTGACGGACCGCATAGGCACAACGGTCCGTCGAGGGTCCCTCGTTTTCAAAAGACTCAACTCTTGGACTCTGGTAATGGGATCACTTCTCTGATCTTCACGACGCACCTGCAAGGACAGACCGTCATGTCCATGACGGACCGCACAAGTTCGTAACCCCCACTTGTCAGACTTCCCCATCTTCCTTAAGCAGCTTCTCATACGCTGCCACCTCCGTACCGTCACACCTGCAGGACGGACCGTCATGAAGCCCCGTAGTGGTCTCTTTCTGCATTTCTTCTCTCAAATCTCCGCATTTGGCTTTGGACAGATTTTCCTGCAAAACAAAGATAAACTGGTATAATAATTAGCACAAAAAGGGCTTCTGGTACCACTAAAACTTAAGAAAAGCATTAATTATACGTTAAACCACGGTATAACAAATCAGTGCTTCACACCACTGCCTCTAGCAGGGTAATATTCCCTGTCCTCGTCGATGGGCGTATGACATCGGCTCCACATTTAGCTCATGTTGGTTTGATGTCGTTTATTAGTAGCTCCTTACAGTTTAGTTAGACTACCCTTTATTGCATTTGACCAGTGTTTGAGAATTTTAGCTTATTGTTTAGTCTTAACATTTTATAAACTTGTTCATTATATTCAATTAGCCATGTTCAATATATAATTATTTTATCGCTTTTTTTTCATTATAGTTTTTGTTCAATTTTACTCTATAAATTATGCTCAATACATTTCAATTAATGACATATACTATGCTACATCTCTTTTTCTTGATGTAGGTTCACGCCCCCCAACCCTTAGACACGCCATAGTTGTGATTCTCGATCTTCAGTTCATAGCATCACTAGTGAGTCCTCATTCTTGAGGACTAGTAAAATGAATATCTTCTTTTTTTTAGTTTTGTTTGAGTTTTTCACTTTAGTTGGGGATTCCCCAGCACTTCTGTCATTTATAGGTTATTCTTCATACATACGATAGTGTTTAAGCTTATTGTTAGAGCTTCATTTTTCATTTTTTTCAACCTCTGTTTTCATTTTATTCAGATATTTATGGATATGCCCCACATTTTAGATCATATGATTTAGCTACATACACAATATTTATTTGTTTACTTTTGGGGATTTTTTTTTTGCTTATGATTTTTTTCAGTCATAGTTAATGATGTCAACTCCATGATCCTAGACCCGTGTTTGCATTAAAGGTAGCCTCGAGGCTTGGGGGGTGGGGGGGGGGGGGGAAAATTCTGTATCAGAGATAGTTTAGATTCCTAAGATGTTTTAAAAAGGCGCACTAAGTATAAGTCATTTTCATGGGTATGACCTCATCTCGCTTGACTCATCATTTTGTTTCACATCATTGCTCCTTGTAGAGCATATAAAGGAATGGAATGCTAGAAATGCAAACGCAGCTTCCTCCAATACTAGATCAGAAGTTTGAATACTTTAATTTTCAAAACCTATCTAGTGTTGGCTCAAAAAATGTGACAAATAAACAATTATCCAAGTTTCCACTTCCGACAAATGCTAATATTGGGTTTGGCTGCAAATGGAGTTCGTCATTGTTGGAATGAAATCCCTCCTGATCTTGGGATTGCAAAGTGTGAGGAATCCCAAAAATTTTCATTGATGTGGAGAAGATCTTTGAGTGATGCATGTAATTAGGAATGATAGAGATGATGGCAGCTTCCACCTTAAGGATGTAGCTCATATGGTATACAATAGGAAGAGAATTGGGGTGGAAAGATACAACTCCTATTACTACTTGAGGTTGCTTTAGTTAGGCTGTTTCTGGACGGGTTCTTACCCCAAGGGTTTAGGGAGCGAAAAGCCGATAGTTTATGAATTTAATGAGATTTTGAGCCAGGGTTTCTATGATGGTCAAGAATATGTAATCATTTCACCCAACTCTCTAAGTAGGTCCTTCACATGCTGCGATGCCAGGCTCAATACCAATTTCAGTATGGGGTCTCTGTCTCTGATCTTTTGTGAGCAACACAATGTCGAAGGCCATGTTTACTTGAAGATATGAACATCTTTAGCCTCAATGAATTAGCTCAATAGTTGAGGGTGATAACTTAGGGAACAATATAAGGAGATAAGAGGGTAAACCCACTTTGTTTCTCTCAACAAAAATTAGGTGGCCAAAAATGGTTGCAGTTCAGTATAAGTCTTCAGCTCGAACATTTCATCAACTAGTGTTCAATCCTCTAAGTTCGAAATCATAAATGGTAGGAATCAGGCTCTAATTTTAGTGAGTGTTTCATGCATCAAACCTACCGGGAATTGTCTTAAATGTGTAAGAACCATCCGAAAAAGTTCCCTCTGCAAGAAAGAAAGAATTGCTTTAGGTTGGTTTAGGCTCCTGGTCCAAGTTGAAACATTGTTCCCTCTAAATAGGTCAAAGAGGCAATAATAGTAGATCCCATTCCACAACTTCAGCAGCACAAACAGGATGCCCGACTCAGCCGGGTAACTAATCTGGTACAAGCAAAGGCTCTCAAGTGCCAAAACGAGGTTTGTCAACATTTTTTTTCAGGAGTTCCAGGATCAAGAATTCTCTAGATGTATTCCTGTACGAGTCTTTGAATGATGTTTTTTGCTTTGTCTTTATATCCAAGGGATACTTTCATTCCAAATTCTTATATAATAGAAAATTTTCAGTGTTAGTCCAGACACTCTTTCATGATCCTCTCAATCTCTACTCCAGTCAGTGGACTAGTGATACCAAATGGTTGTACAAAATTGTGCCCAATCATAAGATTCTCATAAGTCACCTTAAGCAAATCTTGTACATTTAAAAATAGTATAATTTCGATGTTTCTAGCATGGTTTGTAAATTCATGCATCCTACTCTATTGTACAATTAGGATTGTTCATTTTTTAGTTTATCCAAACGGAACAAATCTCAAGAATGGAATGGTAGTAGAGTAGTGGCCTATAAGGTTGATTCATTGCTTACCTTAAGACTTGGCAAAGATGATTACAAGGGTATCTCTATATTCTTAGTTTGGGTTATGTATTCAATCTTTGAAACCCCTCTCTTGAGTCAATTCTAGTAGTCCAATGATTTCCTAACAGTGTTTACACAAGATCTTTTCGGAGTTGTTCCTCCCCAAAATAGAAAACGATTTTGGAATTGAATCTTCTTCTAGATACCCTGCTTTATTTTCTATTCCTCCTTGCATAATGGATCAGCTGATCTTAAGAATTGTGAGCGATTGAAGACTTCTGGATAAGGGATTCATCAACCTATATTTCCCCATAGGGTGAACTAATATTGTTCGTGAAAAAGAAAGATGGATCTCCCAAAATTTGCATCTATTATAGACGTTGAATAAGTCACAATTAAGAATATAGCCCATCTAAAGGATTGACATGACTTTGTTGAACAATTAGGGTGCAGCACTTTCTCAAAGAATAATACCTCAGATACAATTAATATTAACTCAGAGTTAGAGATAAGGATATTTCCAAAGACATCTTTCATGATCGGTATGCTCATTTTGGATTTTGTAATTAAATGTCATCTGGAATAACATTCTCCTAAGCTTTCCACTGAATTTGAATGAACATAGGTTCAAGTAGTATTTAGACTTGTTTGTTTCGTCTTATTGATTATATCCTTATTTACTCTAGGAATAAGAAAAATATGTGAATCATTTGAGAGTTTTTTCAAACTTCTCAAAGATCACCAGTTTCTTCGCTAAGTTTATGAATGCGAGTTTTTTTACAGTTTGTTGTGCTTTGTTGGTCATATTGTGTTAGCAAAGGGATCCAAGGGGATTCTCAACAAAATAAAAGCCAGTGGAACACAATGACCCAATATACCTACCTCTCCTTTAGATATTAAGAGTTTCTTGGGTCGAAAAGGTTACTAACAGAGGTTCATCAAGGATTTTTCCATAGTCTCTCCCATGACTATTTGGACACAAAGAAGGTCAATTAACTTCTTATAAATGATTTGTGATTAAAAAAGCTTTGCATAATGCAAACTAGGTTTGCCTTAGGGCCTTTTTTGTGACTCTAAAACCAAAGGGTCATACGTTTATATATCTATTTGTATGCTTAGATTAAGTAAGCCTAGGGTTATGTGTTGATGCAAGCGAGGTAAGATTTTTTAGTTTATGCTTCTATACAAATAAAGGTGCATGAGAGGAGATATCAAACTCAAACTCGAGCTTGAAACCTTTGTGTTTAGCACTTATTATTTTTAGACTCACTACTTTATAGTGGGTTCATGTAGCTATCTTCCCAACCATTGGATCCCTTCCATATGTGTTCACCCAAAAAGAGTTGAATCTCTCTAGAGGAGATGGATTTGAGTTCCTCAAAGATTATGATATGAGTTGCATTATATCCGAGTAGGCCCAATTAAGTAGAAAAAAAGCTCTTAGCAGGCTAAATACGGTAGTGTAGCACATGTTGAGGAAGAGAAAAAGAACTACCAAAAATTGTTTCACATGCTTGCCTTTCTTTGGGATTTCACTTTTAATGGCATATCAAATGATTTGGCACAGTTCAGAATGGTCACAATCTGTCTTTGTATAGAAGAATATCATATGGTTGTGTAATAGTTCAATGGGTCCAATTTTTCTTTTGTAGTAGAGGTTAAATACAGAGCAAGAGACACTGATCCGTATTGCTCCAACTTAAGGGGGTCTTTCATGAGTAGAGAGTTTATGGTTTTTATTCCAAAGGAGATAATGTGTTTTTACACAAGGGTCCGATTATGTGTTCCTAGATGGTATAGTGAGACAGTAAGATTCTTTCCAGAAGTCTAATAACTCAAAATGTTTTATTCATTGGGCACCACTAATAAGTACCATTATATGGGGGATGTTTTTGGGTGGAATTGAACATTTTAAATATATCATATTTTTGTGGCTAACTGCCCCAATTGTCAACAAGTCAAGACCTAGAAATCAAGATCTATTACCAGATTCAACATTCCTTCCTACTTGGAAGTTGGAAGTGACAAACATGGACTTTATCACAAGTTTTTAACTCATACTCGCAACACATGACTCCAATTGGATTCTTTGCTAACATACTTACTAATTCTGCACTATTTTTTTGTGTTTAAGACCATAAACTCGGGGAGAAAGACCGTTTCAAGCTTTAGTTAATAAGATAGTTAGATTTACTGGATTCTTTGTCTATCATCTCAGATACAGGTCCCCCGTAGTTTAACTCTCATTTTTGAAGTTATTTAAGAAAGGTCTGGGACTTAATGTGATGAGAGGGGGGACGGGGGAGAAAGGAGAAAGGGGTATAGGGGGGCAGAACGTGGGAGACAGCGTAAGGATTAAGGCGGAAGAGAGGGAATTTAGACAGTGCGCCTGTCATCCCCTAACCGCCCTTTTGCTCCACTGAAAGGTCTTCCCAGGAAAGCATAACGATTCAATACCTCAGGAGAACATATTTGCGATCATGTGTTGATCACTTTAAAGGTTAGGGGTGGGGAGATGGACACCTTCCCCTATTATAGGTTTCGCCTATACAATAATTAGTTAAGGCATTCAGTATCAGATGACCCCTACTGAGGCAATTATATATGCGTCGATGTAGAATCTGTAGTCGTTGGGTTGAAAATAGTTGAAGGCCGCCTTAATAGGGTCTATTTAGTCCATGATGATATGAGAGAAATGCAAATCATCATATCTAGACTTAAGACAACCCCAAGTCACCAAAATCCTTTCAAGTGATGTTAAGGGAATTAAAGTTTCAAGTTGATGACTGGATTTTATTGAAAGTATCAGTCCCCGAGCTACCCCGAGACCGTGGACACGAACCTGAGACCACAAGTTGATACCAAGCTAACCCTACTGGCATGATAGAGCATACAAAAAATAATAAACTGATGCTAAAACTAAATTCATATTTTATAATGAAATATGGGGAGATATCCCTATGCTAAATCTGAGATATATGAAAACTTATGAGTTTAAATACAATGAAGTTCCCACATACCATCGCTGAAACTAACTATTTCTGAATGCCTCTAAAATAGACTAGAAATACTGGGACGCCCCAACTAAATCCTACAAAACTGAAACTAAATGACTAAAGATTGAAATGACAGTCCTGACTGTTGTCCCTCACGAAGACTGTGGACTCACCACTAATCTCTGAATTGGACATCAAAATCGATCTATGCGTGATCTAAGATGCTGAGAACATGAGCCTCCATCACGAGAAGTGTAGCGCACGTATGTGTTTTAGTAAACTAAAGGTACTTGAGGCATGTCGGATCGATTAAAAGCGAAATAAAAACATAACTCAACAAGCAGAAAAGCCAGTATAAATAATCTTACAGATAAACTGAATTCTGAGCTAACTGGATTCAATGACCATTTTATAACATGGCTTGAAACTGACTACTGAATATACCGATAATGGTCAATAAAAGAGAGTCTGACTGAACTGGGAGATACTAATAATTGATAATAAAACCACATGAGCTAAATGGTCAGTCTGATGTATACCCCCCATCGAGATAACTAAATTTGCCTGCCAAAGGTAATAAACGCATGCCTGGCGTGATCACTAAATTGAGATTGCCCGTAGAGGGACTTAACAACCTACTTGTCTAGTATTTCTTGGACGTATTGGGTATCTATACCTTGTCAACTCATAATTATGCAACTCCCTATGAATTCTGTAAATTTATTGATTAATGTAATGAGTTTCTTTAAATCTGAATGCTCGAAACTGAACATGCAAACTGAGAATGCAACAATTAATCTGGTAATTATGCATCATTTTATACTTTTTTTTGAAATGCATGTATAGTCCTGAGGTGTCTGAAATATTCTTACCATAGCCTTGTAATTCAAGAACTAAAGAAATACAACATATCTAGGGTTCCTGAAATTCATGTGATATTTGATTAATAACATGATAACAGGATTGGAACATAAAACTAATAAATTTCATAAAGTTTCTCTTGAGGTCTACTAAACCCTAGATCTAACATTATAATTATATGGGAATCAACCATCTGACTGAAACCTAGGGACCCATTGGGTAAAGGAATCCACTAGTGAAATCTCACATACCTGGTGATGACAAATCCACCAAAAATACTTAGGTTTCGGGGGGGGGGGGATGGAATTGCTGGAGGCTTGTTTCATCATTCTTGAACTAGGGTTCTTGAAGCTTTTTCTCTCCTTTCTTGGCTTCTAATTTTTCTAACTTTTGATTTAATGATTTTACTTATATATGTTTTAATTTGTTTCTTGGTCTTAAAGTGACTAAAATCTGATTATTTAGAGGGTCAAAATTATGTAACTTAGGGTTGAAAATGGAGTGGGAAAGGTCAAAAAGAACCGTTGTGAAAGGTTGTTTGTGGACCAACCGATAGTCCAGGATTGACAGTCCATAGTCTTACCAACGCCCCATTTTGGGTCCTATCAACTGGGCCTGTTCGACAGACCTTTAGTAAAATATGCATAACGTTTTAACTCAGAAGGTCGATTTTTTATCAAGGTCGGTGGCTATGGAATGATTATTCAATATATATATCTGGTATGTCAATGGGACCCCTATGTCATTTTTGTCTAATTGTTTACTATTTGGAAAGTTGTCTCCAACTTCATTCCCCTTAAGGCTATATGCAATTTCACCTACGGTCAAGAGTGGGTGAAAGGAATGCTTTATCGAATGGTCACGGACTATACGGACCGTCGGTCTGACTACGGAACATAAGTTCGTCCGTCATCGAAGACTTAACCAAATTTTTCTAGGCTGAAATTTTTTTGAGATGTTCTGATTCCATCAAACGGTTTCTGCAGGAATGTGACCATGGTTCTGTATACGGTCCGCGAGGCCACCGTTGGTAGAACATCACAGGGGAGAGACTTCAAAACCCCACTCTAAACGCAGAGAACTAGTTTTCTGACTGAATTGGATTCTGAGTTTATGCAATTACGCTTAAAAATGCGTAAACAATATAGAAACATGATTCCTAAAACTTAATTTGGCATGAATGCCGTAAAACTTAAGAGGAAAGTATTACCTCAACTAGAGTGGAATCTGGAAAAAAAGGGTGGAAGAGGTACTGATCCTTGGCTTTCAGGCTGCTTCTGCTCCTCCCATGTATCTCCCTCTATGGGACCACTCCTCACTGAAACCTTGATTGAAAGCGATTTCTTTGTTTATCAACCTTTAACCTCACGGTCAAGAATCTCACTGTAATATTCTCATAAGAAAAGACTATGTTTCAACCACCACACGTCTTTAAAGGCTTTATAGAGGCTGGATCATCCACACACTTCTTCAAGAGTGAGATGTGGAAGACCAGATGCACTATGCTAGAATCTGCTAAACTCCTAATCATATGCCACCTTGCAACCCTTTTCAATATCTTTAGAGGTCCTACATATCTAGGGCCTGAGCTTTTCTTTCTTATTCAAATCTCATCACAACCCTTTCATTGGGGAGAACTTCAGGGAAACCCAATCACAACTTGGAACGTAGTTTCTTTTTTCCTTACATTTGCTAGATTTTTTGACGACTTTGGCTATCTTATCGTAAAATTACTAATTAGTTTTTCACTTCTACCATAGCATAAAGGACTAAATTTGGCCCTATCAAAGCTACTTCACTTACTTCAAACCAACCAACAGGAGATCTACATCTCTGCCCATATAAAGTCCTCATAAGGGGCCATCTGAATGCTGGAAGGTAACTATTGTTGTGATGCAAACCCTAAGAGGAAGGCGATCATCTCAACTACCTTTGAAATCGAGCACACAAGCTCTCAACATATCCGTCTTAGGTCTGAATGGATCTCTGCCTGCCCATCTGTCGTATGGATGAAATATTGTCTAAGGTTAACTGAGTCCAAGACCTTTGTTTAAATAAATGACTTCCTAATGAAGGTAAACTGAGGCCCTATATGATATGAATAGACAAATTCAACCCCATGCCACCTCACAATTTCATGATGTAAATCTTGGATGTCCCTGCCTACTCTGTAGTTTTGACCGCTAAAAAGGCGAGTACTGAGGTAAACCGTGTGATCAAATAACTCCCATATTGTTCACATCCCACTTCCACCATAGAAATATCGATCCGCTTTAGTCATACTTCCTACTTCCTGGTGTCTGATCTTCTACCTCTTGACTTTTGCTGGTCAATGGGTACTTACTCCGACAAAGCTGCTATATCCCTCTTCGTGCATTCCCACCAATAGAACTTCTCGCAAATGCGGTACAATCTTAGTGCCAACCCGCTGAATAGAATACCTAGAGTTATGGCTTTTTTGTAAAATATGTTGTCTCCAAACTTGTCCACATCAGAAACCAACATTCTAACCATAGTAGCGAAGTACACCATCTCTCCCTTGGGAGAAAACCTCCACTCTCTGATTAATGACTCCTCTTAAGTTCAAGCACGATTGGGTCCCACTGTCTGTTTTCTTTCCTTAACCTACAAAACAACCACAGATGAGAGAAAAACACCAAAGGAAAGCACACATAACAAACATCGTTCATAAAAAATAAACAACACCATATACTTACTGTTACAACTGATGCTGATATGCTCATAAGGAGAACTCCAAGCGAGAAATCCCTGTGAACTCCTTCCAACTGCTAGCTCCTCCTTTCTTCTCAATGGGCTCACTAACCCATAGATTATATACTAAGAGCATTTGCCTACTACAATTCGCCTTACCAGGATGGTAATGCACCTCCTATCATAATCCCTTAAGGCACTCAAGAAAACCATCTCCATTGAGAAAGATTCAACTCCTTTGGGTGACACTCTAAAGGAGCTTATGGCAGTGCACACATCTCGTGAACCAACCATACAGTAGGTCCCCTCCAAATCTTGAGGCAAACAACCCGCTCGGCAAGCTTAAGGTCATGAGTGGGATATTCTTTCATGAACTAAGTTGTCTAGAGGCATATCTATCACCTTACCTCTCTACAATTCAACACATACAAACCTAGGCCAACTCTAGATGCATCACAATAGATCATATAACACTATGAACCTTCGTTGTAGAGTAAAGACAGGAGTTTTAGTGAATCTAAAATTTTCATTCAGGTAACTTTTCTCACAAGCATCTGACCATGTGGAACTTCACCATCTTTTGAGTCAAAAAAACCTTTAGTCCAATGGTATGCTATGGATGAAACCCTTCCACGAACCTTCTGTGACTAACCTGTTCACCTAAGAAACTTCCGATCGCTGTAAGCTAGATAGGTCTGGGCCACTTTTTTTTCACTACAAGCTATCTTCTGTTTAATCCACCGAGATCCCTACGCTATATACACATGTGAACAAGAAAGCAACGGATTGCAACCAAAAATCACATTGCTGAACTTAGCGAATAACTGGGCGAGCATTGGGAGAGTCCGCAAAACACTTCAAATGACTTGATGTTCCTTTCTCACTCCTAAGTAAAATGAGGATATCATTCAATAAGGAATAACGACAAGTCCCAACTACTTTTGTGAACACTCTGTTGATCAAATTCCTGAAACTAGCAAAACATTAAGTTATCCCCAAACAACATACCATCAAATTCATATGACCATACCAAAGTTTTGAGGTTTTTTTCCGAAATGTCACTATCTCTGACTTTAATCCGATGAAGAACGCCGATCTGAGGTCCATCTTGAGAAACGACTAGCCACCCTAAAGTTGGTCCAAATAAGTCTCAATCCTGGGGTTGGATGGATACTTAGTTCTTATTTTGACCTTGGCAACTGTCTATAATCCAATGCACATTCTGAGAGAGACCCATCTGTTCTTTGCTTCTTTATGAACAACAAAAAAAAAAAAAAACTGTGCACCCATGTTAATACTAGGTCTGGTGAAACCGTTATCCTAAAGGTCTTTCAACTGCTCCTTTCAATCTATAAATCGTTGGAGGAGGCCATTTTAATAGGATGAATAAAAATACGCTGGGGTAATCGAAGAAGGATCAATTCCAAAGTCGATTTTCCTTTCGGAGGGACTTTGTGTGTAAGATCTTCCTGGAAATACTTCTAGAAACTCACAAACTACTGGAACTAACTCAAGAGTTAGATTTCGAGGCTAGATCCTACCCCGAACTAGATGATAGAGATAACCCTTAATAATATCATCTTTCTGGTCTTAAGTTAAGGAAATAATTGACTCTTCTTCCATTCTAAGATTTGTTCGTCTGGGAGTGAAAACGAAACAATCCTGTTCTACAAATCGACTGAGGCTAACATGATTGTAAACCAAATCTATGCCAGAAATGACATCAAAGTCCACATGTCTAACTCTCTACTAATCTGTTAAGTGACTTTCTGAGAGAGTGTGACAGGCAAATTTCCTGTATACCCGTCTAGTTTATAATTGGGATCACCCAATAGTTAGAGACTGATAAGGTTCTAGAGAGTTTTCCCACTTAAAATGAATAGACTCCTATATTGAGTTATAAAAGCAAATCATGTTTGTTTGTATGAGTGACCCATATGTGAGGCACATCCTGAGTTTTAGGATGACAATCTCAACTATAAGAGCATTACTGACATCACCCAAATCTTTTCTTCAACAACCTCGTACATGACTCCTCTGGGGACCTTACCAACTTGTGACCTTGAAAACATATAGGCAAAGGATTCATCGTAACGAAGATCAAGAATATCTTGCCGCCACTAATCGATGATTTCTATTATAGGAACTCAAACCAGCTGATTGTTCTTGTTGTTCATACTCAGAGCCAAAAGTTGATTGGAACATTCTAAAACTCCGCATTTGAACGGCCTTATCAAGTATTATGAGGAACTGGTTTTAGCATTGAGTGCTTAGAATTCCCCATGCCTAAAGATCTATAGAAGCTGATCTGAAACGTGGATGTCAAGTTTTTTAATGGAATCAGATCATACCTTACACACGATACACGTAACAAAAAAGTGAAGTTTTTTTAAAACACTTCAATATCCTCTCTCTCATTAGATTTGCCACCCATGAAAAATGACCTCTACTTTCTGCGGCGTTTCCTGACATCCTAGAACTATTGAACCTAGTGCCTCTAATAACCAAGTTTGTCACAACCCCTAGCTACACCCCGAGACGCAGATATGAACCCTACCGACCACAAGTGATCCCAAGATAAACCCGTGCTGGCATGAATCATGACATTAAAGATAAAAATTAAAAAAAAAGAAAATGATGCTGAACTAAAATCATACTTTATAAAATGAACATATAGGTGAATACCCATGCTAAATCTGAGATAGTATTAAATTGATGAGTTTAATACAAGAGTTACTAACTCAACAATAAGCTGAAACTACTAATGGTATGAATAAGCCTCTAAACTAGACTAGAAATACTAGTACAAGCCCCAGCTAAATCTAGCAAAAACGAAACTAAAATGAACTAACGTTGAATTGACACTCAGGACTTTTGTCCTCAAAGAATGAGGACTCACCAACTAAATCTATGAACTGGAAGATAAAAATCAAATCTATGTCGTGATCTGGATGTTGGTGAACCCTTAACAACATCAGCGAGAAGATGTAGCGCACGTTATGGTGTCAGTACTTGAAAGTACTGAGCATGTAAGATAGAGTAAAGCTAAATAACATAATTGACCAAGCATAAAAGCAATTATGATAATCTTTACATTAAACTGAATTCTGATCTAACTGGAATGGCAATGACAATTTATAACATCAAAACATCCTAAACTGAAAACTAATATACTGATAAATGGTCAATACAGAGAGCTGACTGAACGGTGGGAGCTACTAATAACCACTTATAAAATCACATAGTCTAAATGTGGATTCCAATGTTAAGCCCCATCGAGAAGACCTAATTATACCCCTGCAAGAAGGTATAACTGGCATGTTGGCCTTAAATCACTAAACTATTCCCCACAGAGAGGACTTACCAACCTACTTGGCTAGTATTTGTGAACTATTAGGTACGCTAAAAACCCATTCCAACTTCCAACTCGGTATTAGTTTACTCCAAATGGAATTCTATACTAAATTTCCTGTTAGTCCTGATTTCCTGAAATACGTGATAGTCTTCGCAACTGATTCATGCATACTGAAAAAGCAAAACACTTAATCTGTAATTATGCATTTTATCACTGAGCATGTATATCTGAATTGTCTAAAATATCTGACCTAGCATTTGTTTAATTCTATAACTAAGAATTACATAGCTTAGGGTTCTGAAATTCACATGATAATCTTGAGTTATAACATGATAATCGTATTGGGGAACCTCAAACTAATAGATTCATAAGTTCTTCTTGAAGTTCTAGAAATCCTATATCTAATCATGAATATGGGAATCCAGACTCTTACTTAAAACTAGCGAACCTAATGGGTGACGGACCCATAATCCAACATATCTGGTGATGAAATCCATGGAAAAAATACTTAGGTTTTCGAGGCTGGAACTGCTAGAGGCTTATTTGCATTCTTGACTAGTGGTTAATATTGAGATTTTTTTTCTCCTTTCTTGCCTCTAATTTTTCTAACTTTTGAATTTAATGATTTACTTAGATATGTTTTTATTTATGTTCTAGCTTAAACTTACTAAAATTTGATCTTAGGGGTAAAAATGATGTTAACTAGGGTTTTACAAACAGAAGTGAAAGGTCAAAAAGAGCCCTGGTAAAGTTGTTTGTGTCGGAACAACGAAACCAGGACAGACGGTCCCCGTCATCTGACTTAGCCCCTTCGTTTGAGTCCGGCGACTGGGACTAATTCGACAGAACTTTTAGTCAAAAATGGACATAATTTTTTACTGGAGGTCTGATTTAGAAGGTCGGTGACTTGGAAATGTAATTCAATTAATCTTCTCTGGGTAGTCCAATTGACAACGTAATTCATTTTTTTCTAATATTTTATGAACCATTTGAAGTTTACCCCAACTGCTTTCCCCCTAACTGTTGTCAAATTTTCAACATACGGACCGTCCTGGTCATCCCGAGCTCTTGTACGTAGAAGAGTGCGGAGTGCAAAGAGGAGATATAGGAGGGAGGACTCTTTTTCTGAAGGAGCTTCATTGACGGTCATGGGCTACGGACTGTCGTTGACCTACTGGACCGGTAATTGTCCCTTCCGTTCGTCCAGAATTAACCAATTTTTCTAGCTAAATTTTTGGGATTTTTTTTTAATCCCATCTACGTTGTTCATGATAGACCATGGTTCAGTCTACGGTCCCATTTGAATCAGCATGGTACACTGCAGATTTTTTCCTAAAACACTAATTTTTGGTCTGTTTTGGCTACGAGGTGTTACAAACGTGTCTCCTATTAAAGGGGTGATTCAACTTATGCAAGAAGGGAAACTTAAGCCCTCGATATGGTGCCCTTTACAAAATATTTAGGAGGGTTAGTAAAGTAATTTTATGATTTTGAGTTGTCACTAAACGTAGCAGTATGTAAATTTTACATTTCGTTGTTGAAGAAGTGAGTGGTGTGATCAAACATCTATTGTACCTTTAGAAAGTGTGGTGGTGAAGATAGTCCCTCACTTATTAAGAGGTACCAGTTTGAACTCCTTCATCCTCAGGTTCGAAGGTTTGAGAAACAAGGAAATCCTTCAGCACGTATTTTTAGAGGAGTGCAGTCCCTTAAAAGGGACCTACTGTTGGGAAGCCGAAGAAACCTATCAGGTCAAGTTCCTCATCCCCTTTCCCCTTCCGATTCAACTCCAGCTTGAGTAAAGTTTTTTCACTTTTTAATCGTTCATGCGCATTTTCAATCTTAACTATCATGTTTCCTTCAGGGATTTACTAAAATTTTTACTTATTTGCATGTTCCATGGAACTTAGTTCAGTCAGACATTAGTTTGCTATGTATAGTACTATGGGTTGCAGCACTCTCCACTATTTTCACATCTATGTAGTCGTCATCAACGAGAATGACCCTCAAAGAGGAGATAATGTAACACACCTCCCATCTATAAAAACAAACCCCAAATGGATTTCCAAAAGTTGCAGGTGGAACCCACAGTTTCCACCCATAGACCATAGAGTGAACCCACCGTCTGTGCTTGTAGTCAGTGGTTGTGTTTTGCAACCCATCCCCAGATTCAGTCCCATAAATTTTGGTCTAAGTGTTGAACATTGCAAAACGCCCCTTGGACCATACTTCAGATCACAGACGCATGATCTATTTCAATGATACAACCACATTTTCCGCCCGTCCAATGGGGGAGAGCTTCTGATGGTTTTTTACCAGCCTATAATTGGTCAGTCCGATCGATGGTCCATCTGACCCACAACATTTTAGTCAAGGTCTTTTTTTTCTCCTGACAACAGGTTAGTCAGGGAACTTTTGTTCCTTTTCCGTTTGCGTTGGTTCCCCCTAAACTATATTATTTAAGCCCAACTACGTGGTTTTTGTAACTTTTTACACACCTACAAATATAACTAAACTTACTAAGTGAAATATTCTTCAAACCCCGAAAGATGTTAAGAACCCTAGTTCAAGAATGAAACAAAGTTCCATGAGTTCCAACCCGTATCAAAGAATTTCTCATAGAATTTCATTACCGGTATGTGGGATTTTACTAGAGGGTTTCCTTTCACCGATAAGGTACCAAATTTTTTCAGCCAAATATTTGATTCCGTTAATTAATCTAGATTATGGTTTTCTTGAATGTTAAACTTAATTAGAATTTATAGCTGTTGGGAATGACCCAATCTTATTTCGTGAATTCAATATTATTCTGTTAGTTCATGCATAAGCCAAAACCTTACCTCAGTAAATTTCGTTTAGTTTCATGAATACAAATGTTAGGCAAACTAATTGACCTTATATATATAAACATCCCTCAATTTTTTTTAAATGCATATATTAGTATTTAATGTTTCATTCTTAGTTTTCATCATGTCCCATTATTTTTGAGTTATCAAGTATAACAAAAATTTCAGCCCCGTAAAGGTGATAATTACTTAGTCAATTCGGAGAAGCTTACTACCGAGTTCGACTAGGGTCAGTCACCTAAGTCCCGAACTACGTGTCCTCGTACGGGAAGTAGTCCACTCTGTCCGGCAATTACATTTTAGTGATCAGGACAGAATGCCCCTCTATAATTTTTCTGACAATGGATTATTTGGTTTATCAATGGGTGTAATACATTGGACTCCACATTTAGCTCATGGCGGTTTTATGTCGTTATAAGTTTATTCCTTACAGTTCATCAAAATCTATGCACTACTGACCATGTATTCAGTACATTTAAGTTGTTAGTGTCAGCATGTTATAACTTGGGTCATTGAACTCAGTTTTAATCCCTGTTCAGATTATATTTTTGTTGTTTAAATTCGCTTGTTTTAGTATATGTTATGTTGAACTTTACTCTTCTTTGTATGCTCAGTACCTTTCAAGTACTGATGTACCTCTATCTACATCTTCCTCGTGATGTAAGTTTTCAGTTCTCAGTAATCCAAATTCATGCATCAGTTTGGTTCCCGATCTTTATTTCCAGAGTATCACTCTTGAGTCCTCCTTCTTCGAGGACTATGACATTTTTGTATTCTTGCTTCTAGTTTTAAATTTCAACTTGGCTAGTTGGAGCTGGTCCCGCATGTCCAAGCAATTCTAGTGATAGTTGAGACTATTGGTCAGGACTAGTTAGTTTTCAATTTTTAGTGAGAGGTTTACTTTTCATTTTGTATTCAAAATTTCAGTTTCTTTATTCAGATTTATGTGGGTATCCCGTCTTTCAGATTTTCCATATGATTTTGCTTCTGCACCAGTATCTATGGAATTTTACTTTTCTTTATAAGGCTTATTATTTGCTAGCAGGTTCTCTTTGGGGTAACTCGGATCTTAGGTCTCGTGTTCGCATTCAGAGGTAGCCTTGGGGCATGACACTTTAATAAACTCAATGAACCACAAAAGCCGACAAGTACACAAATAACTACAGTCTACTAAGAGAAGAGTACCACAAAGTGAAAGTTGGGAATCCCCATCATAATACCACACACCAGACAATCCAGTCAACTTCCTCCTACCCCCAGCTAGCAAGATTGAAAGACCAATCTAGGCCACCCAGCATTCATTCCACTCCCATACCCAACTATGAAAAGTTGACTCGGGGCATATCAACTCCAAGAGGATCTTAATATTTAGAACCACCAGCCGTGTTCACTACGAAGGGAGTAATGCCACCCAGTTATAAGATGAGCTAGGGGTGTGTTTGACTTTTACTAGTAATCATCCTCATTAATCAATGTTAAGCTCATCTTAGAAATGATGTCCACTCATAAAAAATCAACAGATATGCCACACCTAGAGCAAACCAATCACAAGTCCACCGGTAATCACAAAGCACATCCACAAGTCAAAAAAATAAAGGAGAGGATGGAAGATCTATAAAATCTATAAAATTGTTTAAATAAGTCTCGTATTTATCAAACTCAAGTCTGCTACTCAGTATATAAAATTCTAGTCAAACTGAAACGAGGTCAAAGAATAAAACAAGGCTACTTAACCGATAAAAATGCAATTAATGCCACACAACCGCGCAGAAAACATATGATCAACCTCAACATACTGGTGCTAAACCCAATAATGTCGAATATCCTATAACATTTATATAGGAAGAGAAATTTAATAAACTATGTATCCACCCCACCCCAGTTCACTCTACTCCACATGCATTTAAAGTATTTAAGCTCCAGTCTAAATAAAAATGAAGTCATATTTGAACCGTAAGGCCAATCGTGCGTGCCTAGATACAAATGTATAAATTTTTTCCGTCTGAACGACCTCTAACTTTCCATGCTTTTCAACAACATATAACTCTAACGTCAATATGGTTGTTTTAAGACACAAACAACACAAAAAGAACAGAGCAAATTTTGATTCAACGGGAAATTAAAATACACCCGCATGAGAAATTTTCTCGAATTGACTCCATCAAGAGGTCCTTATCATTGCCATTAACTTTTTTTCCAAAAATAAAAACAATACAAGGCTCAGAAAGCCAACAACCAATAAATATGCAAAAAGAAACAAGTAACATCAATAAAGAATAAGGTATATATAGGTTATATGATAATTCACCTCAAAGTAGAATCTCCCAAACCCACTTTTTTGATAACTCCACAATGTAGTCCATGAAAATTTTCGTTCGCATGGGACTGGGTTCGATTCCCCGCATCATAGCTAAAAGGAAAAAAAATTTCTTCTTAAACTCTAAAAAACTTTTCCATCATTAATGGGGTCATTAAATGAAGACCAGTTCCCCAATCTCCTCTTCGCGAATGCGGACCTTCGAATTCACAAGGAGAATAACCAACCCTCTGCCATTGCGATAAGGAATCCCCAAATGTAGGAACTCTCATACACGAACCACTAGGGTGCCTATCCTCCATTAACGCAACGCCCATGTCCTTCGATCATGAAGGCCATATTGGCCTGGAGTAGCTAATCCCATATCATTAGTTTTAAACGCAAGTTGGAAATATCAACGGGATGTTTCAAATTTGTCTGGAACCCCATGCGGTCCCATCTAGATAAAAAGAGGGTCAACCCCCAAACTTTGTTTTTAAGCCAAAATAAAAACGATGGGCCTAAAAAAACCTTCAGTGTAACACCCCCCGCTATATAGAGAGTTTAGAATTAGAAATAAACCGGTTTAGAAATAATCGAATTTGGAAAGTTTGGGCAAAGTTTACGCTAATATGAGTTTTGGGTTCAATTTTAAATAACACTTCCACAAGCTTAGATGATTTTAGTTTCTTAAACAGCAGATCCCAAGGAAATATCTTTTGAATCAATCTTTCTAAATTCCACTAAGTTTGCTCAACTTAAGTGTTTTTCGCATGGAGATATGTCCATTTAAAGTTTGATTGTCAAAATAAGGGAAGTCAAAACCGATTTTTAGAAGAGTATATGGTCTTTTTCACTTCCCATTAATTAAATTTAATTTTGGTAATTAATTTGGTCTAAACTGATTGGGATTCAGTTTAAAAATTCATAAAAATAAGTTTGGGTTTTGATAGGAAATAAAAGATAGGAGAAAAGAGGGGAGAAGCTTAAAAATTATCCGTGTTCTTTATGATTTTCTTGTGTAATTTCCGCGCCAAGGTTTCATTCCAACGAGTTGTAAGATCAAATGAGCATTGATTTCGTTCACACCACAACGCCAATTAATAATTTATTTAGCAAAATTATTCTAAAAGTATAGAAATTGATGTTCTTTGTATCGATTTTTGTTGAAGGCTTTACCTGAATCTGATTGTTTGAATGTTGAGGAGTTTTGATTTAGATTCATAAAATAGATGTAGTTTTGGAATATTTTTGGTTTTCTATTCGAATCTAAGTGTGCGGTGCAGAACAAATTGACTCTAAAGGTTTAAGAGATAAAAAACACCAAGATAATTCGTCAAAAAATCTTCTGGGTAAAAAGGGGGTAAGCACCACGTCACCAGAGTGCCCCACGAAAGTGTTCGTAGTTTGGACTCTAGGGCATCGTGCAGCCAGGCCCACCGCAATCTATTTCTATAGTTTTGGATCTGTTGCTCTTTACCCCATAAACTCCAGGGTCCCACAGTCTTTTACCCTTTTCACGGTTCTTTTTGTTTGAGTTCCCTTGAAATGTACCTTTGTTTTCTAATTGATTTCTATACACTCATAAAATACATCTAAACAATTAATCGATCCATAACATGAGCTTCAATATGCCTTGAATTCCATATTTTTAACTTCAGACAACCAAAATAAGAGCCAATTCAAGAAAGGTTAGGATCTTCCAAAAGAGTCTTTTACAAATGTTTTAATTTTGGTTTTAAGACGTGATGTTGGAGTTAGGTAACTGAAGTTCCGTTTCCCACAAAAAGTGTGTCAGGACAAGTATTCCAAAAGATAAAATGGTATCACTATAAACAAGAAGAAATGTTTTGACTTCAACATAGACTTGAGCTAGTTTTCAGTAAAGAGTAATGGCTCTCACAAAAAAATTGTTAAGCAAAGAGTTTTGATTTCCAAGAGATCTTTTCAGCTATGTTTTTTAGCAATAATATAACCCCATCAAATAAGTTTATGTTTTAAACATATGAGTATTATATTTTTTGGAGTATTTTTTAGCACCGATATGGGGAGAACCCGTTATTGGGGAGAGCTCAAATAACACAAACACACAGCCCCCCTAAACCCATATAGACATTCTGGGTTGAAAACGGGTCACACATTGTTTTTTTCCGATTCCTTCATGGGTTTTAACATAAACTTAGTGGATCGAGCTTAGTAGTTTAGGCTTTATGCCCCAGCCAGGTAGTGGAGTGAGCTTTGTACGTGAAGCAAAATGTTGTTCATCAGTAATAGCCGATCGAAAAAATGGATGCGGTCCTTCCCTAAGATCTATCCCTGTCAATGTTGTAGGACTCAAGGCTAAAGCGACGACTCTAAAACCCCCTTCTAGGTCCTTCGCAGGTCCGAACAACTCCTAGCCCAAATGTTTGTGTTGAGGCATCTACTACTAATTATGCTAACAAAATACACGTTGCGATCTTGAAGTTAGGAAGGTATCGAATAGGAGGAGCTGGAGGTGGTTACTTTTCGGGTGCAGGTCCATGTAGTTTTTAGAGCTTCTTGAGTGGTGGAGACACTATAGGGGGCTGAGAAGATATCTCCTCCTAGGTATGACAATTACCTATTTCAAATGGTAACCCTGATATCCGTTGGTTTCCACGGTATTTTTTTATACTTTTTGCTTAAGTTTATTGAGTGTCCAAAAGCCTTTTTGTATTGATTTTTTATGTAAGTTTTTCTTGATTTGTAGGAAATCTAGCAAAATATTAACGTCGGAGTTTTTGAGCGAGAAATGCAGAAGACTACCACTACAGAGCCTGTAGACAGTACGTTGAGGGTAAAATAAGAAGAAGAAGAAGAAAGTTTTGAAGTAATGGGACGACGATGGCCCCATGACGGCCCGTCGTGGACCACAAGACCGTCGTCACGAGGTCCGGCTACCCAGGCTTGTTTTTGACAGATTTTTCCATTAATTAGTTCCTACTTTTACTAGGTTGTTTTTGATTATAAATGTTCAACAACCGCAGGTTGGGGGTACGCTTTGTTTAGTCGACTTTTTGATATGAAGATTTTTGATTGGTACACTTTTTCTGGAAATTGATTGTTGGTTGATTTTGTTGATTAATCAAGTGACAGTTCCTAGATATTATTCTTTCTCATCAAAATAAGTGCAATGAATCTTATATTAAAAATATATACTATGGGTAACTAAACTCCATAACGGGTTGTGGGAACCATGGGTGAATAATGAGCTAAATCTAACTAAAAAAACAACAATTCCAGAATAGTGGTCTTTGCTGTATTTGATAATTCTTTCGTTAGCAGTCTTTTTTAACGGGATGGCCCAACTAGAACTCGCCTTATGCTACTTGCCGGACCAAATAGGAAAAGAATTATCAACAATAAAAATTAGTGTATACGATCTAAGAGGTAGTGTCGATTGGTACTAGGTAAATAAGTTAGTCCAAATAACGAAATACAAGCTATAGGAAGTAAAGGTAAGGGTTTAGTATAAGCAACACACGTATTCCGGACCAAGGTGGGAGTGGAAATTTTCTAGATGCCAGACCAAGAATTTAGAAATACATAACTTATCACTTTTTGCATTCAAGATACTAGGAAAGAATGTTATAAGTTCGAATTATTAGTTCAAAAACCTGTGGGGGAAACACTTAACCCTAGTTACTTTTTAATTAATTGATTATCCCACACTACTAGAAATTTGTCTAAACTGTCACGTTCACTATCGTTGCAATTGACGTTACTACCGTAGCCCATAAGGTCTAATAGGCTAACTGGTTCACCAACCGCTACACAAGATCGCGTAGCAATAGAGCTGTTGCTACGGTTCTGTGCTACCGTTCCATATAACCGTAGCCATACGTTGACCTATTTCCACGGTTATCATTTGAATTAATTGCCAACGGTTATTTACGTATTGGTACATTTTAACCGTCGTAATAAAGAGTTTTATGCATCAGTTTCTGTTAGGCTCTGGCTAACAGTTTTTTTTGTTTCCGATTCACCCAGACACCATTTTCATTCAATTGCCGACGGTTTTGTTTATAGGGATATTTGCACACTTTTAAACAATTGGTAGAACTGTTTGCCTTAATTCCTATTGCAACCGGTTTATTACCTGCTATTTGCAAACAATTCTAAATGCAATAATTAGTAAAGCTATATATACCTGTTATATACTAAACATTCCTGAGAATCAATTTTATACATAAAAATACACAAAATCGTAACGAGAATAAAAATGTTCATTAAACCTTAATTAGACTTCAGATCCGTGGATTCTAATATCAATTAAAGAAAAATAATACAATCATTTTACGCATTCAAAAAAGTTTTGAAACACATGCCATTAGAATTTTCAATCTTCAAAAATATATGAATTTCAGAACATCAATCCAGTTTTTACATCAATATACACTTTCAGCTCCTATGTCAAGTCTTCACTAATTGCTTCATTGCCTTCTTCGAGTCCGTCAACTACATACAAGCAGAAAAAAATATAAATATTTTAGGAAACCGCAATCTTGGAAAATTAACAATTATCATGGTAGTTACAACCAGGCATTAGCTTTTTAGAATTGTTCCACCAACCCAAAACTTGGAAATCAAGTACATCCAATAACATTCAACTACTAGCTGGCGCGCATTCAAACTCTAACAAGAAGCAGCAAAACAAGAGACCAGACTACATGCAGAATTAAGCTTAATAGTTGGCTCCGATTAAACATAATCATGAAGCTAGGAGTACACTATGTAAAATGCTACAAGAAACCAGCATAGAACCAAGAGAGCCACTGCAGAAAACCAGATAGACCATGCAGCATAAACAAGAGAAGCAGCTGCAGAAACAAGATTAGACCAGCAACAAAAACAAGAGAGCAGCTGTTAGAAACAACAAGACAGCAGCAGAAACAAGAGTCTAGACTACAACGAGTAGAAACAACACTATCACTGCTACCCGATACCATGTTTAATTAACATAAACAATAACCAGACGACATGCAGTAATTACTACTAACTTGGAATTGGCTAACCAAAAGGTATCAATAAGTTATATAGAAATGGCTGGAACCACTGCAACTCGTCAAAAGGCTCCTTAAAGAACAGTACCTGTTTCTCCGCACTCATTCGCCTGCATCAGTTGATGTCCATTGTGTATTCTAACTGTGCGGTAAATAAGATGTCCTCTAGCCACAAACCTAAACCTACTGTAAGGGAACAAAATATGATATCCAAGAAAGTGCAGGTTCTGGAGGGTTATAGATGCAAGACAAGAATTCGTCCTGTTTCCTGCTTCGGGTGGGACTCGTGGTATACCTTATCCTCTTTTCTCACTCTTTCCTCGAACCTTATCTTAAACCTGAAGATTGATCTAGATCTGGTTTTCTAAGGACTTTTTTTTTTTTTTCAGGTATACAGGATTCACATGCCAATTATGTGGACTTGTTGGGACAGGAAGAAAATAAGAATAACTGTTCATGAAATCCAATCATCACTCACGTCCCTGAAAAGGCTTGCGTTTTCACTTTCCACAGTGGACCGTATCCTCTGATTTCACTAAGAAATGTCTAATCTATGTTAACTATCTGTAACTCTATATAATAGTCATATATAGATATTCTAATATGATGAATAATTCATCATATTAATAACTACTTCTAACAATGGTGTTTAGCTAATAATTTTACCCTCAAGTCAGGGGGGCCACGAGTATATGTACACCATAAGAAGGAGGCACTAGTCCCCTCTACTAGGCTACAAGCAGCAAACCAGAACACTCATGAACCAGCCTACAAGCAAGCAAACTCCAGTACATTAAACTATCAAGAAAAGCAGCAACTCAAGACATTAACTCATGAATTCAGGCATTTTACTGATCCTCTGCCTAACTTTCCCCCAACTTCCTTAGAATCAATAGCAATACTATTCCAGCTAATGATATATCAAGTACAACAACAAATACCAATCACAACATAGAATTAGCGACACCAACATGTTTAGCCCCTTACAGAAGTAGATTCCCTTGGGAAGGAGTCGACGATCTGCCAATATGTTAGGGATCAATTAATCTCGCATGCTGTAATGTGTGCAAGAACATCTCAACAACTTCTTTGTCGCACAATTTTTCTTTTGTTCCCACCATTTTGTTTCTTTTCTTTTCTTTTCTCCATTTTTTCTGCACCTCTCTTGCATTTGCTGCATTCCATCAGTTGTTGCACTTAAAGAAGTTTGATTCCCAATTGCAAAAAAAAATTTTCCAAGTTGTTTTGTAACGCCTAAAACTCCTGCGCCATATAGTCCTTAGACCGTCGGTCCGGATGTTTCAGGACTCCATGACGCTTGAAAATGCCTCAACATACCACCATTTATGTTGATTTGTTTTTTCAATTTTGCTCCATTTCAGCCTACCAAAAAGTATATCAAAACAAATACAATCTTATGAAATAAATAATTGATCTCAACAAAAAAAATTAAAATAACAGGGCACATACAATTTTTTACTATAGTACCTTCATTTGAGTGCTGTGACGATCGCCCAAGGTTTCTTGTTCTTGTAACCAGCCAAGATCCTTAATGATACTGTCTCCTTATCTTATCCTAGTCGGAATTGAATATATTAAAACTAAACTCCATTGGGAGATGATCCGAACGAAAATTCATTAAAAAATATATATCAGAAAAATCACCAGCTTATTCGAAACTAAACAAAACTCTTTTTGCAGCAGAGTTGGTGGTGGATTCATCAGTTTTTTTTCGATTGCGTTTTGCATTTGTTTTAGACATTTTCTGCAAAGAAATAATCAGTAATGTTAATTCGCATGGTATATTAGGTTACATAGTGTACTAGACGAGGGGTCAATTTAGTCCCGGGCTTCCTTTATAACATCAAAAATTTTTCCTTTAACAATCCTGTCAATATAAGTAATTATATAGTGTTAGGTGTCTTTAAAATGCATGTACTATCACAATAAATGAAGCTGCAAAATATTAAAATAGAGAAGAGAGTAAAAGAAAAAATAAAGCAGAATATATACTATTATCACACTACTAGTAAGGTCTGAATTACAGATACAGGCCAAAATGTTGCTCTAATTGCTTTAAGTTTGGGCATGATAATGATCCACTTGCTGATTAACAGACACCTATGAGAAAGAAGAGTCAGGAGGAAATAGAAGCTTGCTGGGAAGGGAGTACTATTTTTTTCTAACATCTTTGAATGTTGGGGGTCATAGGTGGGAAAAGCTGGGAAGGGAGAAAATCATGACTATAATACAAAGGCTACTTATCAAAAAAAATTGATATTCTGAACTACATTTTACCTTGAATTTTTCAGAATTCCAATATTTGAGTAGCTATCTAATTGACATTCTGGAATAAGACAGCAGTATGTTTACTGTCCACAATCACACCTAGTAGGTTTGTTTACTGTCCACAATACAATTTTTCTGCCCCAATCACATTCATAGAATGTACATTAAGTACTCAAAGAGAGATATAGCGAAAAGGTGTTACAAAGATCATAAAAAAAACGGATACGAACCTGAGTGTTGGACCTTACTAAAGAGATAAGAACCTACTGATTTGCTGGGCCACTTAATATATTGAAATTGCTCATAGAAAACTGCAAAAGAAGAAGAATGAAATCATCAATAAGAGAGAACAAGACTTACCATAAACATAAAAAAAATAATAAATAGAAACAAAAGAAGAGATGCCAATAAAGTTCACTCAACTCAACTATTGAGCAACTCAAATAATATTCATACTTACTATAAAAAAAAAAAACATAATGTATTCGAACAAGTCCACAAGATCCTTTGTCATCCAGCACCTCCTCCATCCCATCAAGTATCATCAAAGTCCTCCCTCCTCTTCCGATGTTTCCCATAGCTCATCTTGGAATGTTGTGCAAGGAAGGAGCATCGATGATATCAACAGGAAGATCTTCTCTAGACCCATCTAACATCTACATCACTTAATCTTTCTGATGAGCCAATATCATCATTAGAAGGCTCTCTCCAAATTTTCTTCAATATCGGACAATTCTCTTCCTCAAATCATAACAATCCACCGGGACTTTGTTTTCTTTGCATATAAACATTTTTTCTCAATTCTCAACCTGGTCTATTCCACTAAAAACTTGATCCCTTGATATGCTAGAACAAAAGATCAATTTTTGTCTACAATTTTTTATTGAATATACCCAGTCAATCCCATATTCATCGACTTCATTATGAACCAATCACATTAAAAAGTACAACACTAAAGCAAACCCCATATCAATCTCATGATATCCTGAATTAATTCCGTAATAGAGAACCATTCCATCAACAGATTTTGGTCCAGCACTAGCAAAACTATCCGTTTGCTGAACAAAGTCACTCCCCACTATTCTGAGTTTTACACGGGTATCCCGTTCTTGTATGAAATCGATATCCATTAATGAATATCCAGTACTATCTTTTGCCACACACAAATTAGTGGCGAGCCCTTTGCTATCCATTTTAATGATTGGACCACTTCAATATTTTTAAAATAACACGTTTTCATAAACCACTCACCAAATTCTCTACTATGACCTGTGCTTTTACCCTGCATTGCCTCTAGTACGATTAATCAGTTAGCTCTTTTTTTCCCTGTTAAGCCATGTATGTATTTAATCTGTTGGTATTTATAAAATGAAATGAAAATTTTAAATACATGCTCATACATCTAATGAAGTTTAAAAACAAATGAGTATTGGTATCTTACTTGATAACTGCCTCTACTTTTCATCTTCTGTATTGAAACAAAGTCTATCGATTTATGTTCAAACAACTTATGCTGCTCCATGTTAGAAATCTTTGCCTTCCTTATATTTCTCATACTCCAATCGATGACCTGTCTTAAGAATTAAATGTGAAACAAAATCCACACCTTCCTCTGTTTTGAATGGTATACTCATCATCCTCTATTTCACACTACTATTTTGTCTTCACCGTATTAGGAGGATATGGAAATAAAGTTTCAACCCATCACGTGAAAAACCTTCTTACTATTGATCCTTCAGGATTTTTTTGATTACGAAACAAGCCCTTGAAGTCACACATAAGTTCCTCTCTTTCTCTCTGTAGAACTACATCCCACGTAAAGCAAATGAGTTGGGGGCCTCCCAGCTAATTTCATCTACTAATGGATAGGTGAATGTGTCATTATATCAAAAAAAGATGAGGAAAAATCTTTCAAGCTCACATTCAATATCTATGAGTTCTGCTTTCCATCTTATCTCAAGATCGCTTCTTCTTATAACCTTGCTACATTGGCTCTAAAATAATTCCCAATCTACTCAGACCATAGCTACATTCTTGGTTACACTTTTTTGACTGCAACCCTGGGGAGCAAGTTAAGCATATGAAATGAGCATCATCACTTTGTATCCTGATACTTTCAATCTCCTCATGGCACACGACTTATAATATAGAAGCATACACCTTTTGAATAATTTTGGCATCTTTTAACACGGTGCAAAATAACTTTTTTTCTCATCTGGGTCATAAGAAACAGCTTTCGCTGATTGATATTTCCCTGTATCACAATCTTTTAGAGGTTGAAGCTCTTACGTACCCCATTTTCATACAAGTCATAGCGAGAACTTAGAATGATCTTGGACTTTCCAAGTACCTCCACTAAAGTCCCAGCACACTATATTCACAAATATTCTTTTCTATGTGCTCAATCCAATATGCGCCGCATTGGTTGTTGCCCAATCTTCAACCTCAAAAAATATGGATTTTTTTCTTCCACTAGACCATCATTCTTTCTCGTTTTCCCTTTTCTTTTTGTTCTTTCCAATACATTATTGAATTCACGAATGTCTTCAAGAATTTGGGGCACCTGAAATGGAGTAGGTTGCACCTTTATGCTTCTCTTACCATTAAATGATTTTTTATCTCTTTTGAATGGATGAATCAGAGGTAAAACGTCCCGATGACCCAAGTAACACATCTTGCACTATGTTTGAGATATTGGGCACCAGTATTATGGGTTCAAGTGTGGATCCCATCTCCCCTTGTGCTCCATCCAGAAAGCATTGCTAGATCTGGAAAATCACTATTGTCCACATAAGCTGGCATGCTTAGAAAGTTTGGATTAGTTACAGCATCATATGTTTCAACATCCCATTCCCCATAGTTCCTTCAACTCCGCAATCAGTGGTTGCAAGTCTACATCTATATCATTCCGGAGACGATGGACGGGAATTAATTATTGATAACATAATTTCTCCGCTTTCATGCACGTCATGGAGATTACTTATAGTTTCAGTCAACATAACGGGCATGTGCTATGGGAAAATGCTCTAGTGCTGAATGGATTGAAACCATCACTTGAAAGACCCAATCTAACATACGAGCATCATTAGCAAGTTAGGATGCAATGAATCAAAATCCTTCCAAGCCTTCACATCTGCAGGAGTCTTAAATTTCCATCTTTAAGTCGTTCAGTATCCTGCCATCTTATATCTACAGATGTTTTCAAACACTTAATATTCGCTCTGGCAGCCTAGGATTTAGGAAGTGGAAGTACCGGTTCATACAACCTTAACACTGGGATTTTTCCGTAACCTTATTAATTTAAGTCATTCCGAACATTCTCCATCTTGAAGCTCCACACACAGAGCAAATGATCTGAACTTTGCATTGTCATTCAAAATAATATGCACTCTTAATATTGCAATCATGTAATTTCTCTCATAAGGAAACTCACAAAAAAAATCTTTTATGAGACCTTTTTTGGGGGGCCTGTAAAACGGTCGGGTCTCTGAACAAATGGAATGCCTCCTTATCAGTCCAAACAAATCTGAAAAGGCCACATCAGTCACTTGTATGCATTTAAACAATTATAGCCGGATGGTAAACTCACTAGAAAAAATTCTTACACCCTTTGATTACACTCTTCTGTCCCTTCCTCCACTAATTTAAAAATCTTCTTTGCTATTAGGTGCCCCTCCCTCACTCCTTCATCTCTCCTGCAATCATCTATAATATTTGCTAAAAGTATCATGAAGTAAGCATCAATGTCTCTGCATGTTTAGAAGTTCCTTCTTCATCGGTTTGGATGTGGCGTATTTCTTGAGGAAATCCTTCACATGAAAAACCCATTTGGTGTAATCCATGAACAAATCCATGGCAAATCAAATGATCCTCTACCATAATTTCAGCAATCCAATTACGATTAAAGCACATTCTTACAAAGGACACAATATTTCATTGTCCTTGGGAGATCGTTCAAATGCTTATCAAGAAAATCATTACTCCACGAATATTTCATTGGTAGGATCTTCGGAGATTCAAATCCAACTTTTCTCCAAAATCCATTGAATATTATCCGACATGACATGTGCAAAACTTAGCCAATAAATTCATGCGTAAAACTACTATCGAAAGAACTTAACAACTCGAAACTTTTTAGATTAATCGCATCCAAACCTTCACATCAATTAACAACAAACATTTAAGTTTAAACCCTAATGTAGAACCAAAAATATTGAGTCAGTTTCAGTTATAAGCAGCTCCCAACCATTTAATAACCTTTCTCCAAGAATGACTAAAGGCACACGCAAACACATTTTCAAACGCAATAAGGACAAGACCTAGATTTAGAGTAATAACATACATTATAGCAATCGACTCGCACAAGCAAACAAAATACTATCAATACATTAGTTTTGATTCTAGAAAAATCGTTCATGTAGATTGTAAAAATAATAACAGAGTATTCCCATGGAAAAAGTAGTTCAAACAAACTATAACCCATACTCATATTCTCTTTAAACAAACACAAGGGAGTTAGCTGGTCCAACTACAACTACCATATACAGAAAATTTCTATTACTTCAATTTCTACCAATCAGCCTTCTCGGTTCCCAACGAACTACTTCAAAAATCCACAAGTGTTACCTTTGGATCTGTTTTCCACCGAGCTATAAATAAACATAATCAAACCAATATTAGTAGGAACCAAGCAAAGAGAGAAAAAATATAAGAGATACAAGTCCAAGTAAGTACCATAGCTTTAGAAACTCCATCAAAAAATCTTTTTTAATACACACTACAAAAAAAAACAGTGGCACAATGACTCTATTGGTTACTAAAATCAAGAAGAAATTATGTATTTGGAAACCAATATTGAATTTTTTCTTTTGTTTCTCATCCATCATACAAATATCCCAAAATATAAGAACCCACCATTTCGAATTTTTTGTTTAATCAACCCAACCCATTTGCTATTTTTCTTTTTACTCAACTAAAGCGAAAACCATGTTAACATCCAATGCAAGTATTCATACTAATATCCCAGGTCCTCGATTGCCCTGAGGCGAGGTCCAAATTCATCTCACACTTGACTATATTCCTTCAACAAAGAGAGAGAGTACACTGTTACAAGGGTCCTGACGATTGATGGTTCTCAATCATTGATTTGCAGCAATTGAAAAGGAGTTGCACTGAAAATTACACTGATATAGGCAAAACTCAAACAATGGATACAATATTTTATGAGCACAAAGACCAGGACTATATTCTTTTCTATGTTACAACACTGTGAAATAACAAATATCGTCACTTTAGATTAATCGAATCTCAAACCTTCACATCAATTCAACAACAAACATTTACAACACTAAATAGTAGAACCAAAATATTGACAAGTTTAAGTTATTAGCAGCTTCCACCATTTAATAAACTTTATACAAATGAATGACTAAGGCACACGCAAACACTTTCCAAAGCAATAAGGAACAGACCTAGATTAGAGTAAATAACATACATTATAGCAATAGACTGCAACAACAACAAAATAACTATCAATCATCAGTTTTTGATTTCTACAACACAGTTCATGTATTTGTAAAATAATAACAAGTATTTCACATGGAAAAAGTAGTTCAAACAAACCAACTATAACACTCATATTCCTTTATAAAAAAACAAAGGGATTAAGCGGTCAATCTCACAACTACCGATATAGCAGAAATTTCTATTACTTTCAATTTCTTACCAATCAAGCCTCTCGGGTTCCAACGCACTACGTCCAAAAATCCTCAAGTGTTACTTTTGGGTCCTGTTTCAGCCAGCCTATAAATAACATAATCAAACAACAATATATAGGAACCAACCGAAGAGAGGAAAAAATATCAGAATACAAGTCCAATATCAAGTAAGGGCTTCGCTAAAAACCCATAAAAAATCCATTTTTTTGAATCACACATCAAAAAAAAACAGTGGCCAATGAACTCTATTTTTTACTACAATCAAGAAAATGATTTTATTTGAAACCCAATATTGAATTTGTTATCTTCTGTTTATATCATCAGCATAAAATATCACCAAATAAGAACCCCATTCGAATTCTTGGTTAAGATCAACCACCACTTTGCGTTATTTTCTTTTGACTCAACTAAAGCTAAAACCAATGTTAAAATCAATGCAAAGTATATCATAAATGATGTCCCAGGTCCTCGATTTCCCATGAGGCGAGGTCAAATTCCATCTCACACTTGAACTATTTCCTTAAACACAAGAAGGATAAGGTCCACTGTTACAGTGTCCTTGACGATATGGTTACTCAATACTATGATTTTGCAGCAATTGAAAAGAATTTGCAACAGACAATATCACCTGATATAGTCACAACTTCAAACAATGGATTATAAATTTTATGAAGCACAAAGACAAGGACTAATATTTCTTATCTACTTTTACCTGTTGAATCAAACAAATATCGTCAACTTTTAGATTAATACGAATCCAAACTTCACATCAATTCAACAACAAACATTTACAACACTAATAGTAGAACCAAAAAAATATTGCAAGTTAAGTTATTAGCAGCTTCCATCCATTTAATAACTTTATACACTGAATGACTAAGGCACACGCAAACACATTTCAAGCAATAAGGACAGACCTAGATTGAGTAAATAAATACATTATAGCAATAGACTCGCAACAGCAACAAAATAACTATCAATCCATTAGTTTTGATTCTATCAAAACAGTTCCATTTAATTTGTAATAATACAGAGTATTCACATGGAAAAAGTAGTTTCAAACAACTATAACAACTCATATTCTCTTTATAAAAAAACAACAAGGAGTTAGCTGGTCAACTCTAAACAACTACCTGATATAGCAGAAAATTTCTATTACTTTCAATTTTCTTACCAATCATCCTCTCGGGTTTCCAAACGAACTACTTCAAAAATCCTCAAGTGTTAATACCTTGGGGTGCTGTTCACCAAGCCTATAACTAACATAAAAACAATATTAGTAGGAAACCAGCAAAAGAGAGGAAAAAATATAAGAGATACAAGCCAAGATAATAGCTTATCTTAGAAAACTCATCAAGAAAATCTTTTTATCACACATACAAAAAAAAAACAATCGGCACAATGACTCTATTCTTACTAAATCAAGAATTGATGATATTTGAACCCAATTATTGGAATTTTTATCTCTGTTTTCATCATCAGACAATATCACCAATATCAAACCCCCTTTTCGAATTCTTGGTTTAAATCAAACCCCCCCTTGGCTTATTATTCCGTATTTTCTTTTTGACTCAACTAAAGCAAAAACCAGTTTTAAAGTGCCAATGAAAGTAATTCATAATGAATGATTCCCAGGTCCTCGATTTCCCTAGCGGCGAGGTCAATCAAATCATCTCACACTTGAACTATAATTCCTTAACCAAAAGATGAGAGAGTACACTGTACAGGGTCCCTGAACAATGATGGTTTTTCCTCATAACTTTGATTTTGCAGCAATTAAAAAGGAAGTGGCATTGAAAATATACACTGATATATATAGTCCAAACATCAACACTGGATACAGTTTTTTCTGAAGCACAAAGACAAGGAACTATATTTCTTTCTATGTACACTGTTGAATCAACAATATCGTCAACTTTTAGATTAATAGAATCTCAAACTTCAACATCCAAGTCAACACAAACATTACAACACTAATAGTAGCACCCAACAAATATTGACAATTTCATTTTTAAGCAGCTTTCCACATTTAAATCAACTTATCAAATGATGATAAAGGCCAGCTGCAAACACATTTCAAAGGCAATAAGGACAGACCTAGATTAGAGTAAACAACATACAGTGATTGCAATAGACTGGCACAAGCAAACAAAAAACTCTCAAGGACATTAGTTTTGATTTCTAGCAAAACATTCCGTTCATTATTTGTAACATAATAACAGAGTATTCACATGGAAAAAGTCGTTTCACACAAACTATAACAACTCATATTTTCCGTATAAAAAAAACACAAGGAAGTTATCTGTCAATCTAAAACAACTACCATATAGCAGAAAAATTCTATTACTTCAATTTCTTTATCAATCAGCCTTCTCGGTTCCAACGAACCTACTTCAAACATCCTCAAGTGTTTACCTTTGGGTCTGTTTCAGCCAGCCTATAAATAACATAATCACAACTATTAGTGAGGAGGGAACCAACCAAAGAGGAAAAAATATAAGAGATACAAGTCCAAGATAAGTAGCTTAGTTAGAAAAACTCATCAAAAAAGAATTATCCATTTTTTTAATCACACATCAAAAAAAACATTGGCCCAATGACTCTATTGTTTACTAAAATCAAGAAAATTGATTTATTTGAACCCAATATGGAATTTTTTTTATCTTCGTTTATCCTCATCATAGCAAATATCACCAAATATACAGAACCCCATTTCGAATTCTTGGTTACATCAACCCCACTTTGCTTATTTTCTTTTTGACGCAACCAAAGCTAAACCATGTTAAATCCAAATGCAAAGTATTCATATGTAATTCCCAGGTCCTCGATGTTGCCCTGGAGGCGCGGTCAAATTCATCTCATATCTCCACTTGCACTATATTCCTCTTAAACAATAGAGAGATGAGTTCTCACTGTTAACAAAAGGGTTCCTTGACGATGATTGTTTACTCATAAACAATTGATTTTGCAGCATTGAAAAGGAAGTTGCACTAAAATATACACTGATAATAGTCAAGCTTCAAAGAATGGATACTATTTTTATGAAGCACAAAGACAACGGACTATATTCATTTCATATTTTTACCTTGAACAAACAAATATCGTCAACTTTTAATTATTGAATCTTCAAACCTTCACCATCCAATTCACAACAAACATTTACAACCCCAACTTTTAAAAATAGTAGACCAAAAATTTGACAAGTAAGTTTTATTAGCGATTTCCACATTTAAAATCAACTTTATACAAATGAATTACTAAAGCAACACGCAAACATTTCAAAGCAATAAGGATAGACCTAGATTAGAGTAAATAACATACATTATAGCAATAGACTGAAAACAAGCAAACAAAATAACTATCATACATTGTTTTGATGTCTAGCCAAACAGTTCATTATTTGGTAAAATAAGAACTAGAGTATTCACATGGAAAAAGTAGTTTCAAACCAAACTAGAACACCTCATATTCGCTTTATAAAAAACACAAGGAGTTATCTGGTCTCTAACACTACATATAGCAGAAAATTTCTATTACTTCAATTTCTCTAACCAATCACCTTCTCGGTTCAACGACTTACTTCAAAAATCCTCAAGTGTTTAACCTTTGGTCTGTTTCAGCCAAGCCTATAAATACCATAACAACCAAATTTAGTAGGAAACCCTAGCAACGAGAGGAAAATAGAGAGATACAAGTCCAAGATAAACACCTTAGCTTAGAAAACTCCTTAAAAAAATCCTTTTTTTTAATCACACATCAAAAAAAAACAGTGGCACAATTACTCCTAATTGTTACTAAACTCAAGAAAATTGATTTATTTGAAACCAATTTGAATTTTTATATTTTGTTTCGCTGATCCTCAACAAATATCACCAATCTTAAGAACCCATTTCGAATTCTTGTTTAAATCAAACCCCACTTTGCTTATTTTCTTCTTTTTGACTCAACTAAAGCTAAACCATGTTTAAATTCAATGCAAAGTATTTCATAATGAATTCCCAGGTCCTCGATTTCCCTGAGGCGAGTCAAATCTCTCACACTGAACTATATTCCTTAAACAAAAGGGCAGAGAGTACACTTGTACAAGGGTCCTTGAACGATGATGGTTACTCAATAACTATTGATTTTGCAGCAATTGAAAAGTAAGTTGCACTGAAATTACACTGATATAAGTCAACTTCAAACAAATGGATACAATTATTTTTATGAAGCACAAAGACAATGACTATATTCTTTCTAGTGTACACTGCTGAATCAAACAAATATCGTCAAACTTTAGCATTATCGCATCTCAACTTACATCAATTCAACAACAAACTTTAACAACACTAATAGTAGAAACCAAAACTATTGACAGTTCAGTTATTAAGCTTCACCCAGTTAATAAACTTTAATACAAATGATGATAAAGGAACACGCAACACCTTTTTCAAAGCACTAAGGACCAAGACCTAGATTATAGTAAATAACATACATTATAGCAATAGACTGAACAAGCAAAACATAACCTAATCCATACATTTAGTTTTGTGATTCTAGCAAAACAGTTCATGTATTTGTAAATATAACAATTATCTCACATGAAAAAGTAGTTCAAACAAACTATAACAACTCATATCGATTTCTAAAAAACGACAGGAGTTAGCTGGTCAATCTACAACTACCATAATAGCATAAATTTCTATTCTTTTCAATTTCTTACAAACATCAGCCTTCTCGGGTTCCACGAACTACTTCAAAATCCTCAAGTGTTACCTTTGGTCTGTTTCAGCCAAGCCTATAAATAACATAATCACACAATATTAGTAGGAAACCAAGCCACAGGAGGAAAAAATATAGAGATACAAGTCAAGATCAGTAGCTTAGCTTAGAAAACTCCATCAAAAAAATCCTTTTTTTTTAATCACACATACAAAAAAAAAGTGGCACAATGACTCTATTGTTACAAATCAAGACTTTGATTTATTTGAAACCAAGATTGAACTTTTATCTTCTTTTTATCATCATCATACAAATATCCACCAAATATAACAACCCATTTCGAATTCTTGGTTTAGATAACCCCACTTTTCTTATTGGTCTTTTTGACTCAACCAAAGCTAAACAATGTTAAAATCCACATGCAAAGTATTCATAATGATTCCCAGGTCCTGATTTCCTTGAGGCTAGGTCAAAATTCCATCTCACACTTTGAACTATATTCCTTAAAACAAAAGAGGAGAGAGTACACCTGTTACGGGTCCCTTGACGATGATGTTACTCATAACTATGATTTTGCAGCAATTGAAAAGGCAGTTGCACTGAAAATATACACTGATATAGTCACACTTCAACAATGGATACATATTTTTATGAGGCCCAGACAAGGACTATTATTCTTTCTATGTTACCCTGTTGATCAATATATCGTCTAGCTAAGTAAACATGGTGAAAGAGAAAGAGACTTTGTAAAGCAATTAGGGAATGGATTGAAAGAGAATACTTGTTTGAGCTTCTTCAGTTGAAATCAGAACTTCGCAGTAATATCCGCAGGAGTTTTGACGGCCATTCAGTTGCAAAAAACAAGAGAAGCCCCAATTGCAGCATATCTTGAAGCTACTACAAGCCATAGTTTATCTGAAACTTTGGAAGAGAAGGAGACTTAAAGACTGTTAAAGAGGTCTCTTTTCAATAAAAATGTAATATTCACTGTCAATATAATATGAGTGTGGCAAGCAGTTAAAAATTTGAAAAAAAATTCACGTTCCACACATTGCTATAATGACACACAAATTGCCTAAGACTAACACAATTATAGCCATTTTAAATTATCGACCACTGGGCATCCAATACAACACAACGAACCTGTACAAGGAGAAGTCAAATCATACAAAGCAATCAATTTGTGCTTCCGTGAATGATCAAAACAATTCGCAAAATGCCCACTCCCACAATGTCATTAACTTTACAATAAATAGGGAATTATGTTCACAGTTTAAATGCTGGCAATGACTCTAAGGACGATAACATTCAATCGACCAAGCAAAGACTAGAAAATATCAGATCCGGAATGTATTTCAAAGTAAAACACAGTGATACTCAAGTTTAAACATCTCTTAATAATCAAAAATAAAATAGAAGAATACTAAGCCTTACTATCCTAACAAGTTGAAGATCATCATTGAATACCAAAAAATAGATGACAGAACACAGGGTCAAACATTAGGGCAATAGTAACATCAGTTTTGTAGTCAGTCAAGACGAGAGTTTTAAAAAACGAACTAGCTAAGCTTATCAGTCACAAAAAGTGAAACAATACCAGTAGAAGTAAATTTGTGAGTAATTTTTGGTCACATTCACATCAACTGGGGAATATTAAGGAAAGAATTTCAGTTGGAACCAAAAAAAGTGCAAAGAAAATACGTACAGATCCCCAAACTTTTGGAGCACTAGATTTTGACTCTCTTATATATCACAGAATCAAACAGGGACGTTTATACACTAACTATATTGGAGAAAAACATAGGTTTAGACTAAACCCATATATATTCTTACATTTTTCAAAATTACATTCAATGGGGACTTAGAAATCATGAACAGTATAGAAAACTGAAACATTATTACCTTTAAGATGAATTCGTAGTCGAACCTCAAAAACATCACCAAAAGAACGATCTGTGTTGTTTTTCCCCACACGAGCTTCACAACAGCTTCACTATCGAGCTTAACAACGAGCTTCACAACAGCTTCACCTACGAGCTTGCACAACAACTTCACCGACATCTCTTCACCAACGAGCTTCACCACACTTCACCACAAGCTTCCCAACGAGCTCACTAACGCGTCACCAACAATTTCGTTTTTCTCACCAAAATCTTCATAATTCCTTTCACCATGCAGCTTCACCCACAAAAAGCCTCTCCCCACATTGCTTTGATGAATTTCTGACAAAATAAGGGTTTCTAAACAATTTCATTCTTTTTCTTTACATTTGTAAAAAAGTTAATAAATCAGAATTATTTTTTTAGGAGGGACTAATTATATTGGGGGGAGGGAAAATATATTTTTTACGAGGAAAAATTATTAGGGCTAAAAAATATCAGAATTTTTTTCTAAAAAACCGTTGCCATAGAGTTGTCTATAGCAACGGTTTGTAAAACTGTTGCTCTACCTTCTCTATAGGGCGTTTAGATGGATTTATGCAACAGTTATTTCAAAATTGTTTTTATTAGATTCAATATTTGGCCACGGTTCTAACCGTTTTTAATAGGGTAGCTATTGCTCACGATGTATAACCGTCGGCTAACTACCCGTTTGCAGTAATTCAAATTTCTATTTAGTGCAAGATTTGAATCGGTTAGTTGGTTACTTTAATTTAGTTGTAGTTATTTTCATTAATTTAGGAAATAAAACCCCCCCTTTTTATTGTCCTTTGTTTTCTAGGAAATAACTGCCGTAAATAATATAATAATAGATTAAAGTTTAAGATCTGACTATTTTCCTCGTGGGAACGATCCAACCTCATTTTTTGGGTTCTTTACTTTATCCGACCGCAAAAGTAACTTCTTAGTTGGAGAAGTAGTTTGAGCGTAATCATACCTGTTTGGTACCCTCACCTACAATTGTATCTACCCCCCAAACTAGGTTGTAGTTTCTAGTGTCAGCTATCTCTTTCATGAATACGAAAATCAAATATACAACCTGAAAAAGTAATTCTGCTCAACCCATCTCTATAGAACGTTGAGCGAAACAGGATAATCATCTACCATTGCGATGAGCGTTATTAATGCTTATAGATGTGGTATCACACTTTATAAACAATATTCTACAAGACACGACTTGCAGAATCCTTAGGTTATGATGTTGCTCTATTACCAAGTTTGTTACCAGCCAAACTTAAGTGTCACAACGAGCACCTAATTCCAAAACGTGGGCCTGAATCGGCCCTTCTAGACCATTTTCTAATAGCCCATAGAAACAACACATATCAAAGAAAACAAGCGAGTCTATCTTGGAACAAATATAATTTCTTTGGCCGAAAAGGCCCCTATCAATAAATCTATAGAAGATTTAACTACTTCAACAATTCATGTAAGAAACCAGCTAGCACATAATTGTTTTGGATTTAAAGGCCACCATGATATCTAAAAAAATGTAAACACTATATGGGCTGTCAAAGCCCATCTCCATATAGAAGCTAAGAAATGCTATGTATCAAGAAAATAAACCAAACTTCAGCCAACCAACAAAATAGGCCAACATGGACAATAACGTGGCTATACAACTCAATACACTAGTCTGCAATCCCCTAAGAGTAGTACATTTTGGTTGGGATAAGGCCCCGACCTACCAAAGAAATATGTACAACAAAAACCAACAAACCTTTTGACTGTGGCAGATCTAGAGGAAAGGGACAAGCTAATCTATTAGAAGTTAACTTATGTTGGAAGGAAGGTCTATCGAGTCATCAACCAGGACCTGCAGACATGAATTCAACATCCCAATCAATAGGGAATCAATACAAAATAATGTATTGAGTATGAAAGTCAACGAACTAAATGAGAAGGTAATATAATAAACTAAAAGTAATCATGTAAGGAAATCAACAATAAGGTAAGGACACTGACCTGCTATTGAATTTAAGCATAAAAAATAATTAATCAACAACCCACCCAAGCTCCCATAAGCGTGGTAGGTACAAAGAAAAAGCAAGACTACCAACCTAGACCCCCATAATCCTAAAAGGTACCAAATCAATCTATATACCCCTATGGGTAGACCGTTGTGTGCGTATGAAGTTACATAGACTTCTTAGCAAACATCGCCCCATAGGCAATTTACATCCCTCATAGGAATCAAAATAGACCTATAGGAAGCATATATCCCTCTTTGGCATCAAGATATCCCTGTAGGCATATATGACCCTCTTTGGCATCAACATAGCCCCCTAGGTAACACATAGCCCTTTTGGCGTCAATATAGTCTTGTAGGCAACATAACCCTATTACGAAATAACATAATAGATCGAACCATAATAGATCGAAGGGCAATAACAAACAATTCAATAGGCTAAAGGCGTGCAGTTTAGCTATATGCAATCTATATGAATAGTCTCTACGTTGTTTCGGATATAGGGCATTATTAAAATATTATTAGTCCTAAAAAGGAGGCCTTACATCACTTAAGCAAACAACCACTCACAATGTAATCTACGAGATCTTCAACAATAACTACCCTATTATATCACTTGTGAATTTAGCCTACTAGAACAACTAAAACCTAGCCAAGCCCATATAAGATTGGCACGTACAAACTACAAACATGACCACCTACCAAGGATCCCATAATCCTATAAGGTGCAAAATTTATCTATATACCCATATATGTAGCCCTTTGTCTGTGTAGAATGTCATATTTCCCTCTTAAGCAACAACATAACCCCTTATGCGATTCACATCCCTTTGAGGAATCAATATAGCCCCATAGGGCACATAATCCTCTTCATCATCAATATAGCCTCGTAGGCAAAACATGAACCTATTTGGAATCAATATAGCCATGTAGGCAACACATAGTCTTCTTAAGCAATAACATAGTCCTCTTTAAATAAAAAATGTGATGCATTGAAAACTAGACTTGTGGACCGTTGATTTGGTACCTTATAGGTCCCATAAAGTTTTATATATGGGAGAAATTATACATACATATGACCCAAATTTCAGAGAAAACTTTAAAAGAAACTTATGATAACTTTCGCCAACTTTTATTGTACTACTCACTAACTTCAAAATATGAGATATGACACATGAACACTTAAAATATGACATACAAAATAATTATTAATTTGTTAATATTTCCTTCCACGAATGTGCAGGTTGATGTTTACATTATGAATGTGTAGGTGTTACACCTATTGTCCTGCCACAAACCTACACCCAGGGCGAGACTGGCACTCGAAGACCATCAATGGTCCCAAGCGAACCCTTGGCATAACTTACTTACTCAACGGAAGACTTAAAACACAAGAATAATCAAAATAAAGAACTTGTGAAATAAATCAAGGATGTCTAACTAACTGTCCGACTATTTAGGAAGCTTCTAAAACAACTGAGATTAATATTAGGAGAAACCTCACAACATCATAATGAACTGAAAATAAACTGGCAGCAATTAAACAGTCCTCTGAAATGCAAAGAGGCTCACCAGCAGATTCTGAACTTCTCACTGGATCAACGATGCAATGGAGGTCGATCCTAGTTACATGTGTCTTCATCATAAGACGATGCATGCCAACTAGCATCAGTATACTGAATGTACGAGTATGCGAGTTGGATTACTAAACACAAACATAAACTTGAAAGTAAATCTGAAGAACTTACTTGGATCAACTCAACTCTACAAGACTGAACTCATTTCAATATAAAACAACTTAAAACAAGTGCAATATAAAGAAAAAGTTATTTAAAACATGATCTCAACTCTGTATGTATGCAAAGATACAATATAGCTCTGAGGTGTAGGTAAAAATACAAATAAATTGTATATTTATATAATACAATAAATTTCTGCGGGAGTTTCTCTAACCGACAACCATTACGTAAGAGTTATTGTGAAGATACAACATTTTTCCTCACGCTGACAGGGCCTTCTTATACCGTGCCATGAGTATAGAACCTGAACTACTAAGTGGATCCACTAGTCTATGCTAAAATGAACTAACGGAATAATCTAAAAAGTATGACCCTTTTCTAACCATGGTGACTACATGGTTTACAGGGTTTGTGAGTTGTCTGGACTCTCCCCATATCGGTGCTTGATAATACTTCCAAAAATATTATTATATTGGCTTTTATGTTTTTCAAAACATACTTCCTTCAGTGATTTGAGATTAGTGCTCAAAAACTTAGCTAAAAGGATATCTTGAAAACTAAAGTTTCCCCTCTTGCTTTATTATGAAAACATACATTCTTTTCTGAAAACTAGCTCAAAGACTCTTTGGAAATCTCAATTGTTTCCGTTCTTATTTAAATGTGATAACATTTTAAAATCTCCTTGGAATACATAGTTCCCATATATTTCTTTGAAGAAGTGAAGTTTTAAGTCTTAAAACAGAGTTAAAACATTTGTGAAAGACTTCTGAAAACATTAAGAACTTATCTTGACTTAGCTCTTAACTTCTTCACGTGACTCTTAACTTTTTGTTGTGACTCTTAACTTCTTAACATGACTCTTAACTTCTTGTTGTGACTCTTAACTTCTTCACTTGGCTCTTAACTTTCCTTGAATTGAATTATCAATTCAATGGTTGTGATTTGTGATAAGAATGATCTCATGATGTATAGAAATAATTTAGATAGCTAAACATAAGAAAAGACAAAAAATCAATATTTCAGGGTGGGTCTTCCGCGCGCGAAGAGACATTAAATTTTTAATTTCAAAGTGACTTTTGAGGTAAAACACTATGTGACAACACCGCGACGCAAAATGAATTTCCCATATCTGGAGAACTGCTCCGCGACGCGCCACCACTGCCAGATTTCGTCCGATGAAATTTCTACTTCGTTTTTCAGCTCTAAACCTTCTAAACTCAATGGGTAGTTTTCCCAAATACTTAGGATCGATTAAATATACAATGTACTTCAGATTCTACTCAAAATCAACCTTAAATTCAATCAAACTACACCTTAATTATTTCAACAAATCAAGAATTTAACATAATTTCAACAAACCCATTATATAAGAATTTAACATAACTTATATAATTTGTGATCTCACATACCTTTGTAGGGATCACCACCAATGAAATCCAAAAGTTAATCTCGACGAATCTTGAATGATTTCTTCAATGTTCTTCTCCGTTCCTCTCTTTTCTCCTAACTCCAAGCCCTAACGTGAAATCAACTTTTCTAAAACTGACTAAAATCTTATTTACCCCAATTAAACTCCTAAAAGTGAATTAGAATAATTAGGTAAGAAAAAGACTTAATTACCCTTCAAAAATCTGGATTTCGACTTTCCTAAATGTAAAAATTCAACTTCTAAAGGCATAACTTACTCATACGAACTCAGAATCGCGCAAACTAGGCAGAGTTGGAAAGATTATTCAAAGAGATATCCAACCGTATCTAGAAGTTCTCCTAACTCGTCCTGATGTATAAGTTATGAACATTTAAAGTTGACCAAAAAATCATTTTTACTAACTTGAATAAATTTCCAGATTTTTAATTATTGCCAAAATGACTATTTCAAGTTCTTAACTTCTTCCTACCTATTTGAAATTACACCTATCATGGAAAAATCTCATACCATTGAACCTTTTACTAGAAACAACATCAACAATCAAAGGAATGATAACAAAAATGATCTGAACAACCCTCGTCATCTTCAACCTTCAGATACACCAGGACGGAGTCTGGTGAATGCAGTTTTTTATGGAAGCGGATTTCAAGAATGGCATAGATCTATCTTCATACACTTATCAACAAAGAACATATCAGGGCTATCAGTGGTACCATTCCTACACCTAGTCTAGATTCCCCAGGCTATTAACAATGAACTCGATGTAAATGTTTACTTCTTGGATACCAAACTCTCTCTCAAAGGATATAGGAGGAAGTGTTATGTATTCAAACACAATGACATAACTAAGGAAAAGTCTTGAGCATTGATTTCGGCAGTCAAATGGTGCCAAGATTTTCAATCTGCAAAATGAAATCACAAGTTAAGTTCAAGGAACACTAGACATAACAGGATATTTCACAAAAATCAAGTGTCTATGGGATGAGTTGGACTCAGTTAACAGTGATATAATACGCACCTGTGTATGTGTTTGTGATGGACAGAAAAGTTAAATGACTTCTTGAATGATTAAAGGATTATGCAATTTTTCAATAAGGTTAAATGAAACCTACTCAAGCAAGGAGTAGTATTCTGATGATTAACCCTTTCCCCATACATGATCACACATACTCTCTTGTTGCAAGATGAAATCAGATAGAGATTTTTGCTAAATCTTAGTTTCTTAGTGAAACTGTTTCGTTCATGGTAGGAAAAAAGGGAATGACTTTCCAGAAAACTTCTAAACCAAATAGGAAAGTCAAATAAAATCCCAATGTGAGCTTCACTTATTACCTAAAGACAGGGCATGTCGAAGAAGATTGCTACAGTTTGATAGGGTACCTAAATGATTTCAAATTCATACATAATTAACATAGAAACATGAATTGTCAACAAGTGTCATAAATCATAAATAAACACAAGAAAATTGGACTGGCAGGAACATCAGGATCTGAGATCAATTCAATTTGAGTGGATTGTACAATACTTAAGTATTGTGGATCTTGTTTTACATGATACAAGTAAAATAACCCGCTTTTCGCGCGGGAATTTAATATCATGTAATTAATAAAATAAAACTTAAAATGTATCACACACAAAAACTAAAACACTATATTATCTTACATACAAGATTATACAAGATTATGTAGTAACAGACATAGATAAGGAAATGAAAGTAGTACATCTTATCGTTTATCATTAATAAGATAAGCATAAATAAATGACTGTAAAAATACATACAAGGAACTGTAACATAAACAACGGTTTTAATGAGCCACTCAACAGGACCAAAATACACAAATATTTAACTGTGAAGGAGGAGGGGGAGGAGGAGGGGGAGAGGGAGGGGGAGGAGGAAAGAAGTTCAAATTTTTTGTTATTTTAAAATGAGACGAAATCTTTCTACTTATAAACAACAAAGGGTAGTATAAACAATTGTTAATTGTGCCTTATCGAAAATGTCACAACTATTAAAAAAAGTTGCAACCCTTTAGAAATGTCACAACTCTTCATTGAAGTCGCAACATTTCATAAAAGTCACAACTCTTCATAAAAGTTATAACTTTTCATAAAATTCGCAACTCTTCGTTAAAGTTGCAACTTTTCCTAAAAGTAACAACATTTCATAAATTTCACAACTTTTAATTAAAAGAGAAGACTAGTTTTTGTAAATAAATAAATTAAAAGGAAATATTGATTTGTGGTGGTGCCACGTAGGCGAGTCTAAGATTGTCTTTGATATATAAATATATGATATGTGATATATGATATATGATATGATGATATATGTTTATACTTTGTAAATATTCAAATACTATTACAAAGAATCATTGGAACAAAAGATCACCAATTCTATCAATTAACTAGTTGTTCTTTATGATGTTCCTCTCACATTATGTTAGAAAACTCTTCTTGTCGAGCATCCAATTTCTTAATCAGCTCATCAAAAATATGAAGCAATATTGTGAATCTCCATTGACCATTGGTGGTCGTTATGATCAGACAACAATCAGCAGGAGTGTAGCTTATGAAATTCGAAGTCAAAACTCACAAATTCATTAGATCAATAGAATTGCAAAATAAAGGGTCAGGATTAGACTATAGTAAATGAAGGCATGGGTAGGGATTCTACCACGTCGTTTTTTAGTTATATAACCAATCTCAGGAGAAATAATGGCCTCAATTTGGAAATCAGTTCACATTCTTCTCCTCCCATGAAATTTTCATGGTCAACCACTGCTTCTTTTTTCAACCCCTCCTAGGAGTTGAGTTTCTACCATTTGGCTAACTTTGTGACTCGGACTCAAATCCTTAATATTTGAAATGAGGGATGCTTACTATCAGAGCAACTCACTCTTATCTTCATGGTCAAATACTAATTTTTAATAAAAGAATAGACATTGCGTAGGATAAATGGATTAATGGAGAATGTCTATTGTTTAAAAAAAATACAGGAGGGGGTGACGGGGGTGTTTTGATTTTTAAAGCCAAGTTCAGTGGTATAAATTATTCACCCATAAAAATATATTCACTATTTAGTTCTGTCATTATTATTTAGTGATAGATAAAATGTTGAGTGTTCTCCAGAATTATTACGAAGAGTAAGGGTGTTCAAAATCGAACCAAAAATTGGACCAAATCTTAACTCGAGACAAACTGAAAAAATTCAATTAGTGGTTTGGTTTGACTTGTTTTGGTACTAGAAAAAAATTCGACTATATTTGGATTTGTTTGGTTTTAATTTAAAAAATCACCCGAACTTTAACCAACCGACATTACATGTGTAATTTAAATTGTATTTTATACATAAAATATTTACTTTGATAGCTTAAAATATTTTTATACTATTTCATCGTTTTATCTTTTAATATATTATTTCAAGTTTTAAAACGTAAAATTTGAATTTTGCCAATAAATCATTATAGTTCTAACTTTATAATATAATAAAAACTTTGAATGAAAATAAATATAATATTCTGAATGCAAAAATCATTAAACAAAAAAAATATACATAATCTTGAATATTTGTTCTTCAATTTTATATCGGTTTGGACAATTAAAATACATATTCTAATTTTTATTTTTTTAAATATTTAAAATTAATAATTTTTTTCATTGATGACTTTACATTATTTTGTTTTTTTATTTATTATATGATGTAATAACATATAATATTAAATAAATAGTATAAATAATATTAGTATTTACGTGTACTCTAGATTAGTATTCCTTACCTAGTTCTATTAGGATTGTACTCCTTCCTATATCTCCTATCTATATCCCATGTAAGTCCTTATTAGGTTAACCTTTCAATCATCAATATTCATTCATGTATCAAGAGCCTAAAACCTGAGATCTTCTTTTTCTCTAGGTTTTTTTCTCTTCTTTAGGGCACCGATCGTTCCCTCTCTTCTCTGGGCGAGCAGATCCATGACAACCGAGGTGGATCCTCTCGATTCACTTCCTTCTTGCGTTAAACCTCCTTCTTTCAGGCATCTTCATGTCCCTGATTCCCGAAAAATTATCAGACATAAATTACCTACATGGAAATCACCGTTTCTTACAGCCCTGGAGGACAATTACCTTCTCAAATCTTCGATTGAGCACAGAACCGCCGCCGGCGTCATCACCGCCACAACAAATCAGAAAAAACCAATCCGCCCATGCCGCCTGGAAACCGTGGATGGCCAGATCCATCATGTTTGATTGTGGTCATCTCTCCCACAGTTCAGAACACGTCCATCCTACACAACTGCTTCCCCTGTGGATGGCCCTCGCACCCGCTATGCTCAATTTCCCACTCTCATATTTTTCAATTGCGTGATCGTCTCCACACAATTACCTAAAGGCACCAAAACTATGGCGGAGTATTTAGACAATGTCTCCACCATCATCACAGCCCTCGCCACCGTGACGAAATCCAATTCCCAAGGGAAAAAAGATCTCGTCATTGGCGTCGTTTCGGGGGCTCCCATCATCTTACTGCTCCATTAAAACAGGCCGGTTCACCATCAGCCCACGACCCGTTGACCTGACTACTCCTCCTCCTCGTGGCTAAAGTGAATATAAATCAACGTGGATCCTGAGAGCAAACTTCTTCTTCGAGAATCCGCTGTTATGGATCCGTACACCACCCTCACCAGCAAGCCAGAACTATCGCGTGGGCGGGGTGGGCGGTCGGTAAGGGGAGCCGCGACGGCTACGGCAGAAACAGCGGAGGCCGCGTCGCGGCGGCGGCAGGGCAGTCGTTCGCTGACGATGGTCAGCGCACGCAAGCACACAGCCTGCACTCCTTCGGCCGGCGGGCATTCATCTTCCTGCGGCGTGCAGGGCACTTACGATCGTTCGTCCCAACTTGGTCAAATCTTTTCAAAAACAGGACACACCGTTGTTCGTTGCTGGTTTCGGTATGAGGAGAGCCGAAATAGTTGATAACCGTGCCGATTATCATCTCAAGCCAGCCTTCCTTGAATTGGCTGTTGGTACTGGGGCCAAACATGCACGTTACTTCGGACTATCCAACTTAACGCTCCAAATCCATATCATGGCTCCATGGTATTACGTTTACAACAGGGAGTCCCTTAATATTTTTCTCACACTGGCACGGTACCATTAAAACCCCCACCGCTACTTTCACCTAGGTAACCTTACCCACGTCCTTTCTATTAAACCAATCTCCTTTCGTTCACCAAATTCACAAAAGACAATAATTGCTCACGCTTGTTCACCTCTAATGATTTTCACATCCTAGACATACTACGCCAGAGGGTGATTTTCAGGGCCCCTGTTAGCATGTCATGGACGTTCTTACTGGCACAAGTTTGGTCCTTCCCACCCAGTTTCAAAAGCATTCAGTGGCTCCGGTGGCTCTTTCGGCTGATGGCCATAGTCCTGTTGTGGGCACAGTCTCTGGGTCCCTGTCTACTCAAAAATAAATTCTGTAATGTCTCAATTAGGTTTTTCTTTCCACTCATGTAAACAAATTGTGACTCCTGTTCATTGCTAATCGCATAAATTACCTTTTACTTTTATCTGAAAGGTACACCTGCCCCCTTTTTCAACTTCTTCATTCTGACCTATGGGGTCTACTCTTTCCTTCATTTGCTGGTTTTTGCTATTATATTTGTTTAGGATGATTTTACAAAATACACTTGGTTGTACCCTAAAACAACAAATCCAGGCATACACCACCTTTTGTACCCTTTTGAAAAAGGTCAAAACACAATTCAATGCTCATGTTTAAACTTTTTCGAAGTGACATGAAGGAAATGTAAATAACATCTTGGCCAGTTTTCTGCCATCCCTAGGAATTATACAATCAAACCCATGTCCATACACTCCCGAACAGAATGGGTGTGGCTGACGTAAGCATTCGCATCTCATTGAAACGGTGGTTACTCTCTACATCATCTCATCTCCCTATATCCTTTTTGGGTAGAAGCTCTTATCCACCGCAAACTCCTCGATTACCGAATGCCCAGTCACACCTCCCAACAATCACCCTACAATCCTTTACCAATAACTTCCCAATTATACCACCTCCGCGTCTTTGGTTCTTGCCTACCTTTCTACGCCCTCATTTACTCACTAATTACAACCTGATCCCCGTCCTTGTATTTTTTTTGGGCTATCATTCCTACCTCCAAGGGTTATCGCGGTCTTGACCCACAAACTCATAAAGTCTAATATAATCTCGTCATGTCAATTTGTCGAAAAGGAGTTCCCATACGAGTCTATTTCCTCCTCCACAAATACATCATTCCTTGGCGTCCGTCCCCCTTTTTCCCACATACTCACAGGGTCCCTCAACCACCGCCCCCACACCTCCACCCACTCCCCAACCACCCCTCATCACCCCTTCGATCCGTCACCCACAATACACCCCAACCCACCCACACTCACAACCACCCGAACCCAACGGCCGACTACAGACGCTAAAGACAAAGAGTCGAGACTTTGTATCACTCAAAGCTGCAGCTCCCGATGAGAGACGAGTTCCCTCCCGCTAAATTCGGGACGAGGTCCCTAACAGCTTGGGTATCGAGGCAGATAAACCAGGCTACTGGAGAAAAGAGAGAGAGTAAGCGGTGGGAATATAGGCGTGAGGGGATGGAGGATAGTTCCTAGGGGATGGGCGCGGGGTCAGGCGTCACTGGGCTCTTGGATGGGGCGAAGTAGGCTGGGTAGAGTTAGCCCAAAATGTCCGAGCTACCGTGAGCTGAAGGCGGGAAAGGACATACTAGATTTTTTGGCATGGACAGGACCAGTAAGGGTAAGATCTAGATCGGCGAAATAGCAAGGATACGACGAGGGGACGGGATGCAGAGGGGGGATGTGGTGGGTGTAGGCGCATCGTCGGGGTGGTGAGGAAGCCGAGGGATTAGGAGAATTGTAAAGTAGCACGGGCGTGGCGTGGTAGGGATTTTTACATTGAGTGACGTGCGGTAGAGTTGAGGGAGCCGGTGGGAAATGTGTGTGTATTGCTATGAAAATGGACCGAAATCGTAGGAGTGATGTCTGTCCCAAGGGTAAACACAGGGGGGGGGGATGGGTAGAGGGACTCGCTGGGGTGCTGCGGTGGGTGTGAGGGGTTTGTCGGCGGGCAGGAAGTGCGAGGAATGGGAGGGCCAAAACTCGTCAGTTGGGACAGGTTAAACCGCCATGAGAGAAATCTGTCGCTAGGGATAGTGTGACGAATTTACACGTGAAGGTTAGGGGGCCGGGTATCGGGGCGGGGTACGGGGGGGGAGGTGAGCTGATGGGTACACCACAATGAGAAACAGGTGGCGGTCAGTGTTACGAAAGTAGGATTTAATGAGAAAGGAAAGATAGTATGCAGGGGGGAGGCTGGAAGAAAATCGGCACGGGGGTAGGGGGTGATGTAGGGGGCACGGTTGGGAGGGGGAGTGTGAGCGAGTGGTGAATGTGGCCGTGTTTGTTTCAGAGCGTCGATGAGGGGGAGCTTATAGTGGGGGCATAACGACGGGGAACCCCAACCCTCAACATCTCCGCCCGTCGTTTTGGGTCCTTCCGTCCACCCCCCGATCACCACCGCCCGTGCCACCCCCCATACTCTTCCATGTTAACCCGTGGCAAAGCCGGTCATCTTTAAACCTAAACCTTTCAGGCTACCATACTACCAAATACACCCCTTCCCGAAGTGAACCAACAACCTACTCTGTTGCCTCAAAAAATGCTTATTGGCGTCATCTTATGGAGGACGAGTTTAAGGCTTTTCTGATCAGAAACTTGGGTTCTTGTCCTAAGCCCCATGGGCGGCACCCAGGGGCTGTAAATGGGTGTACAAATTAAACCAATGCAATTCAGTATTTCCAGGTAAAATGCTCGTTTGGTTTGCTAACGAGCACAATCAGGAGTTGGGCTTGATTATCCTAGAACATTCAGTCCTTTTATTCGGCAGGAAACGATTCGCTGGTACTGTCACTCGCCTGCGCAACAATTGGCTCATCAATCGTTGGATGTTCCAATGCTTTCTTCAATGGCATGCTTGAGGAAACTATCTACGTGACGCCACCACCGGTATGTGATTCCCTGCTTCCCTCAACATGTTTGCAACTCCAGTAAGTCTCTGGTATGGGCCTCAAGCCAGCCCTCCGTGCTTGGTAACACACGGCGAAAAATGTTCCTCCCAAGACTCAGCTTCACGTGTTGCATACATAAAACGATTCTGTTTACTCACATTCAGCACACGGTACGTCATTCTCTTGTCTATGTAGATGATATCATTATTACAGGGTCTGCTGCAGCTCTCATTCAGATGTCACTCGAGCTATGGCATACACCTTCACAATGAAGGACCTTTGCCCGTTACTTTTTCTTGGAATGGAGGTTTCTCTGAGAGGCAGTGGCTTGTTTGCTTCTTCATCAGGTCAAAATATGCCTTCGAGATCTGTTACGAAAAAGTTGGACTGGAAAAATGCACCATTCAACCAACACCGATGGCAGTCTCCTTCGTCTACGTAATGGAGTCGACACCCCCTTTGCCGATCATCACCCACTTCCCCGCAGCCTCATTGGGGCTCTACATTATCTTTAGCGCATTACCGTCTGACATCCAGTTGCTGTCATTCGAGTTGCTCAGCCGCATGCATCAACCAAGTGACCATGATTACCATTGTCCTAAAACGCATTCCTCAGGACATTGTTGGCACTCTTGGTCGTGGTTTCTCATTCGACCCGGAACTTGGAGCTTCAGGTTTTCTCAGTTCAGATTGGGCGAATGATAAAAATAACATAAGAAAATCTACATCGGGTTTCTCATTTTTTTGGGGCCGACCTGGCTCCTGGTGTACAAAAAACAACCATTCTCTCGCCTCAACTGAAGCTGAATACCGCCACCTTGCTCTTCTTGCTGCTGATACATGTGGGTCACCTATATTCTTCGCGAACTCCGCGCCACTCACACGTTCCTGCTCTCTATTGTGCAACAAATCAAACCTCTTTGTGGCCAAGAATCTGTCCTACACACCTGATGAACATTTTTGATACCGGGATTTTCTCGTGTTCGTCGATAAGTTCAGGTCGGCACCATGTTGTGCAGTATGTCCCTCGTGAAGAACAACTGCTGATATTCTCCCTAAACCTCTCCGACCGACAACACGATTACCTCAGTTCCAAGCTTCGGTTCGCTTCCGCTCAGCTCAGCTGAGGGGATAATAACAGATAGTATTAAATAATTGAGTAAAAATAATATTAGTTTTACTGTGTACTAACCTAGTCCTATTTAGAATTAGTACTCCTTAATCCTAGTCCTATTAGGATTAGTACTTCTTCCTATATCTCCTATGTATCTCCCATGTATTCCCTTATTAGGTTAACACTTCAATACAATCAATATTCCTTCATGATGATTTCATTATTATTTTTTATTCAATATTTTTGTGTCATCAATACTCATCTCATATTTAAATATTTTTGTGTCATCAATACTCATCTCATATTTTGTGTTATTTTTGGAGAAACACCTTAGAAATTGTATTTTGGTTGGACTAAAGAAATATTTGGAGCATAAGTTAATTATATATTTGTCTGCGAACTTTACCGAAAAACTCAAAGTTTATTAGTTTGGTTTGATTTAGAAATTTAAAAATTTAACACAATGGTTTGGTTTGGTATTCGAAAAACCCGAATAAATTAGAATTTTATTAGTTTGATTTGGTTTATATAATTAAATATTTTACACGAATGATTTGGTTAAAAACTTGAACCAACCCAGTCATGTGCACCCCTAACAAAGAGTAAATTCCATTAAAAACCCTATATTTTTTAAAAACTTATTTGCAATTTCATAGTCCGAATTAGACTTCTAATTCAACTTTTTATCTTAAAGGTTAAGAGTAGCAGTTGAGCCGAGAATGCCTCACCCAACCCAATCCCTAATCAGTTCTGTTCATACATGTCTTATGGCGGGATGGGTCTTATGCCATCTGTTAAGTCTTTGACTCGTGTTTTCATTTGAATTAGAAAAGGGTTCATTCATTTCATTATTTCTTAACTGGAATTACATAGATGAGTCAAATTTAAAACATATGACACAAAATATGAGCCTTTTTTCAAAGTTCAATGGCATATTCGAGTACTTTTTTTAAAAAAAATAATGTAATTAATAACACAAAGGAACTATAATCGACCACAAGTGAGCCAAACTTTTAGGGGATTACATAGATGACTGACGAGTCTTTTCTAAAAATTTTATGACGTATTTGTGGTTTTTCCCTTTTACAAATTATTAATTAGAGTAATTGTGTTATCAAAGTTCGGTAATTTTATTGGAACAAGCTTCAAGTTTTTGCATTAGTTTTTGTCTTTTTCATTATAAACGTTTGCTTCTACACAAACCTTTGCTATATTCATTCCATCTCTCAATCTATTTAATTTTGTTAGGTAGTGGAGCCTGATTAATTTTAGGTTTTCCTATTTATTCTCTATTTTAGTTTCCTATTTAGTGCTCTGTAACCAAAATAACTCTGATTTATTAATATAAAACTATACCTCACCGCCGTGGAAGTTTTAACTCACGTGGTTTTACCATGAAAATATTGGGTTTTCTCTCTCTCCTCCTCTCTCTATATTTCTCATCTCTTTCTCTTGAAAGTTCTTGTGTTCTTCATTCATCTAGTGTGTGGGCGTGAATTCGATCCAACAACTGGTATCAAGTTAGTAGATTCAACACGATCACAGAGAGATGGATAGTTCGAAGTTGGGAATGCGGAAGTTTGATTGGATCCGTTTTAGTTTCTGGAGATGCAGATCGAAAGATTATCTGTCCAGAATATCTTCATGAACCGTTGACTGGGGTAAAGCCGAAATCCATGACGTAGGAGAAGTGGGAAACTCAAGGATCGCCAGGCTCTAGGTTGATTCCGGTTTGACTTGTCAAGAAACGTACGTTCCACATCGTGAAGGAGAAGACTACTCACCGGTCTGTGTGAAGGCCTGTCAACATGTATGAACAACCATCGGCTATGACAGGTTATTTATGGCGTAGATTGTTTAATTTACAGATTGTCGAACTGGATCTCATTTCTGATCATATAAACAAGTTCAAATTGATTGTGAGTCAAATCACTTCTGTGGATATTATTTTGAAGATGAAATTAAGGCGTTGATTTTGATGTCATCTCTGCCCGAGTCTTGAGTACGGTTGTTGCTGCGATTAGCAGTTCCCTGGATCGGAAGAAACTGAAGTTTGATGAATTCGTGATGTTGTTCTTAGCGAAAGTATTCGCAAACGAGAATGGGAGATTCATCGGGCATGCTCTCACGTTTGATCGAAGGGGAGAAAGTTAAGACGAATGCCAAAATCAACATGGTCGATCAAAATCAAAGAATCGAGGAAAATCCCTGAATAGATCAAACGTGATATTGGTGCTTCCTTTAGTAGTGGAACGGTCAATCTCACCGACCCACTGAATCACTACAACAATAAGAAATATAATTAAGTTTGTTTTTGATGATGGGATCTCGTAGGAAGTACAAGGGCTCTGTGAGAGAAAACTAGGATAAAAAATTACTTTCCCTTGTTTGTTTGTTCCCCATACTCATCTTATCAACAAGAACACCCCCCGTAGCGATATATCTTCTTGTTTCAATGCCCAAATCAACTACTCTTTCTGGTACATTAGGAGAGGAATGATAAAATCAGATCGTGCCCGGTTAAAATAAGTTGGAAAATAAAACTTCTACCCACCATCATATTTTATCATGTCATTTCTAAGGTAAAACCTGAAAACTAACTAGTTGAGAGAGAGAGAGAGTTTGTGTTGAGATCAATGGTGTGAAATTCTGCGGCTGGAACATGTTTATAAATTCAATATCTATAATGACAGAGGGTGTAGTAAACATATTAGGGAACCTTCAAAATTAATTGATTTAAATGTTTGTACAAATAAGGAAAATTAATCCATCTTAAAGTTTTGTTATATTAGAGAACTATTATAATAATGGACAAATCGTTTATCGTGAGATAGCATATTACCTATATAGAGAAAGTCAAGATTTGGTTTTCAAAACTAATTTAAAATTATGAGAATTTAGTATTTACTTACGGGTTAAGAAATTACATACAAATATTTGGTAACTCATTAATTTCTTTATTGATTGTTGACACATGTGTAATATCTAGGCAGATGATTTGATATACCTCACAACTTTATGATTAAGAAATGATATAACACTAGTTACATAATGTGCATATGCCCATCTTGTTAGACCTTCGCCTTAATGGTTTGAGTGGATCGATCTTGGGCGTGTATTTACATGATAAACATAACCAAATCCCAATGACTTCAATCAAGATGAAGCTCAATTGAATATAGACCATGTCATTGGGGTGGCAAAAGCATGCAAGACAATATGTGTCTAAGGAATAACAAGCGTTAGGCGAATCTAAAGCAAGTCAATGTAAGGCTATGATCGAAACAGTACCATGGCTAAAGAATTTTAAGGTCTAACTATTGGGCAAGGGAAGACGGCCTTGAAAAATGGATCAATGGCAACCTGTGTGGAGTCGAACGATCGCATAGTCCAATTTCACATGGTCACGCGCAAATCTGGGCAACTAGAAGTGAGTTTTGGAGCAAGATTTGAAGGTTGTTTGCACATGTCTCTCACATTCCTAGGCAGTTAGGCAATATTTAGACATTTATGGATTGTCAGCAATTCAGAGAGAACTTGCACTTTGAAATTTTGAATAGGCCTATGAGTTGTGGATGTGAACTGAATGAAACTATCATGTGTCTGGCATGTGACAAGGTGTTTTATCCTATTTATTGGCATAGACAAGCCTATCACTGAAAGGGGGCATTGGTCAAATCTTGCAGGCTAAGTTATTTGTGTGCTTTCTTTGTGTTATGAGTTCAATATAAAGTTGGGAAGTGGTTCATATATGTGCATTTGTTGTCGATATTCTCATGCTTTTCTAAGTGTTGTACTAGATTGAGAGAAAAATAAAAGGGGTGAGACGTCAAAGGGTGATATACTGCCTAGTGGATTAGATCGAGAAGGGTTGACCCGATAACACTTATCATTACACAATTTTCCTAGATGAACCGTTCATATCTAATAAAAATAAAAAAATTAATTTAAATTCTACTTTTAATTATTTTTTAATCTTAAAAACAATAATGTCGGAATAAGTTTGATCCGTCTAGAAAAGTTTAGGAACATTCTGATCCTTATATGCCTTATTTAACTAGGTAAAATAAAATAAAATGAAATGATAAAATGGGCACTGACCTTCCGTGGAGCAGCAAACTGGGGGTGTCGTTACCAATCCTTAGATCTACTCTCTCACTTGGATTATCGTCAATAAACCATACCAATTAACAAAGCCTGTAAAGCCGAAGGCGGAGATATAACAACAAAGATATGACAAGTTTGTGTGGGTGGAGGCTTCTAAAGAACATGACCCAAAACAAAGTCCAAAGGTTTGAATGAGGAAATTAGGGTTTGAGTTAGCACGATATTTTATAATTTGGAATTTGATTTTGTCTTCACTTTATCTGAACATAGAAAACATGATTTGTCTTATATTATACTTAAATTGGTAAACCTTTAATTATGTTGTTTGATGTGGACTCCCTTGAACCTTGAAAAAAGAAGAGATGGAGACACTTTTGAAATTTTTTAGATTTTCTTGAAAATGGTGAGGAAGCATCTGGAGATGGTGAAAATATCTGAAATTTCTTCTTGAAACTTGAGGAGAATTATAAAGAGGATGAGAAACTCCAGAAAATTAAGATAAGAAACCCTAGATGCTTACCTAACTAGAAGGGTAATTCAAACAATTGAAGAGGGTAGATGAGTTGGGCTTTGTAAAGGAAAGATTTGACTTTGTATATTGGGCTACTTAAAAGTGTAAATAGTCTAAATTTCTTGGTCTTCTTCATCTTTAAAATGATTCCATAGGTTTCTTTATATTAATTAAAGAGAAATTAAGTTGACTTGAAATATTACACATATATTATACGATAATGTATTTAGTAATTAAAGTGTGTCAAAGTTATAATTGATAAGTAAAACACGATTAACTTTCTAAACCTATTTAAAGAGTAAAATAGTTATCGAGGACACCAATTTTTTGACACGTGTGTTGTACGTTTGTTCCATGCAAATAGTATATACAAAATAAATTATATTAAATCTCTAGTGTAATCAACAATAAAATTTGTTTTAAAATACAAGATAAAATTAATGAGTACAAATTGTATTTTACTATTTGTTTGTTGAATGACAAATGCTTTTATATTGTATGAAACTATGAAATTTGACAGCTGGTCAGCTTTGGAAAAGAAGACCTATTGAGTTGCATTTTGATGTGCTAATAGGTTCAAAAATAAAATCTTATTTTATCTTATCTTATGTCATATACTTATATAAAAGAGAATCTTAGGCCCATCTATGTGGCGCCATCACAAGCAAGAATTTTCTTTTAAGTTTATTTATTTTTAAAACTATCCTTCCTCTTTTTTAAAAAAAATGTGACTTTTATGAAAAATTGTGACTTTAACGAAGAGTTGTGACTCTATGAAAAGTTGTGACTTTTATGAAAGATTATGAACTTTCCAAAGGATTGTAACTTTTACAAATAGTTGTAACCTTTCTGATCAGGGACCATAATAGTTTTTAACACTACCATTTGTTGTTTATTAATAGTGGGATTTTCTCTCATCTTAAAACAACAAAAAATCTGATCTTCTTCTACTTTTGCAAAATAAATATATGTGTACTTTGCTCATTTTCAGTGACTTACTAACACTATTATTTTTGTATCAATAAATTGATGAAATAAAATTGTTCCATCCTAAGAGGATGTAATTCTTTAAACCTCTAATATTGGAAGGGAATAATTCTATTAAGGGGACATTGTGCATTCAGTGGACTCGATTTTTCCTTTCTACTTCATTCTATTTTTACATATCCTGGCATGTTCTTTTACACTCATTAAATTATGAATTTGAGTACATGTTTAAAACTCTCTTTTATGTTTCTTCAAAGTTATTGTCTCCGATTATATTGAACATATACACGTATAGTACACATATTCATTGTGGAGAAAATAATTATTATACTCATTTTCAAGAATTTATGTTTTGATATTCAATATTAAATTTTATAATTTAAAAGTACTATATGAGCTTATACGTTGTCTATTTTAACATAGATATGAACTTTCTCACTTATCAATTGAAGAAATCCATTATGCAAGTTCAAAAGTTATAATTGGTTTCATGCTCAAGAGTAATTTCTTTTTTGAATATGTTAACAATTTTTTAAATTTTCTCCTAAGACATATATCACAATTATATAATCTATGCAATTTAAATGTTTCTTTATATTACGAAATGCATTTATATATACATTCTTATTTTCATCTTTAACTTCCTTTAAATATTTATTAAAGAACCAATGATTTATTATTTCGTGAATAATTCATTCATTGGAGGTTCTTGTTTTATGTGATAATGAAAAATAACCATATTCATGTTGGTATATTGCTAATATATTTTTTTAAGAACCTATATTTTCATTATTTTCAATGAATAGATATTACTAAAAAAATTATTTACAAACTCAATGTAATTATTATTTACAATCGCTCGAAGCACGGACAAATACCTAGTTCTTATATAAAAGAGAATTTTAAACACATGTATGTGCCACTCTCACAAATCATGATTCTTATTTGACCCTTCTTAAAAGTTCCAATCGTACGGAAAAATTACTTTTCATAAAAATCACAACTCCTTAGATAAGTAAGAAATCTTCATAAAGGTCACAAATTTCCACAAAAGTCACAACTCTTCACTTTTAATTGACACCTTTTAAAAATCCAACACTTAGTTGCAAGACACCAAAATAAGAATGATTAAACAAAGAAAATTGATTTCAATTGTAATGCGACATTAATATTGTTGGCCCTCTCAGTCCGCAACTCATAACATGATGGAATGGTTGCATTCGTAATATTGTTTAGTAATTTTTGCCACTATTACTTGTAGGGTCTTTTCCTCTATAGGGAGCCAAATTCAAACACATTAATTAAGTTTCTTATGAAGTATTATTTCATTCTTCAAAGTTTTCTACATCCTATTTCATGAAGATTAATCTTTCATTGAAAGTTATAGTGATTCATGTAACTATTGGAATTTCTTTTTGCTATTTTGATAATGCCGCAATGATGATTGATATTGATCTTCTTTTTTGAGCCTTTCTACAGACTTATTCATATACTTTTTGAGAAAATTGCTTGTGGGTGTGCTATAGTTTATGGCACACAACAATAAATATGTGATGACTAATATTGAACCAATGATGAAGTTTGTTAAAAGAAAGAAACAAATTGATATCTTGATTGCCACAATTAGTATATTATTTTGATTGTTTTATCTTAGATACAAATATTTTGTATGTCATTTCATTATCCTTCCTAGAATATTAGATAGAGACAATTAGGTCACTTCTTTTATCGCAAGTTAAGTAATTTGTCATATTTCTTCCTCTCTTCTTTTTTGGCATAATAAGAGATCAAATTTTCTTACAACTAACAAATGACCAAAATATACTATAACAAAAACAATTTTTATCAGCAATAAATATGTAAATTAACGAAGAATTCTATTGCCTTCCCTGATATTAATTAACTGTCATTAGATACAATGGTCACTATATACTTTATGGACATTTATTGGGAGTAATAATTGCCTCTGATAATACATATTTTGCATCTCCATGACTGAAGGAAATACCTAATTGATTGTTAATCATTTGGAAGAGAATATACTCCTTTAAATTGTTGCAACGTGGTGACTTGGATATTACCGTCTCGGGGCACTTTTAAATGTAATACTGATGGGTGTAGCAAAGGGAATCCAGGTCTTAATGCAGTGGTATTTTGTATTAGGATTGATGAAGGTGATCTGGTATATGCTGAAGCAAAGAAAATAGGAGAAGCTTGAACAATTGAAGTTTAAATGACAGGAGTGAAACTGGGTCTAGAGTATTGTGTCCAAAAGGGTTATTTACCATTAACTATAGAAACTGATTCGTTGATTACTAAAAGAATAGTAGATGGTGTTTGGGATGTTCCTTGGATTGTTACTATGGATGTGAAAAGCATAAAAGTTTCAATATACAGTAGGAATGTGGAGGTGATTCACACATACACAGAAGTAAATAAACTAGCTGATTTCTTAACTAGCAATAACTTGTTTTGCACGTATATTTCCGCATACATGAATTACCAAAAAGATCACAAGTTATCATTCAGTTGGAAAAAAATCAAATTCCGAATTTGAGGATAAAAAAGATGCAAAACAGAGGCTTTACCACAAATGCACATAATACATGCTGATACGCAGGGCATGACATGAACAACAATAAAAGAAACAAATTCAAGACAAGTATATTACACTTAAACAAAAAGAAAACAAAAATTACTCTCAGTGCTATATAAAGTGTTGAGTACATTCATTTCTTTTATAAGATCGAGATTAGGGTGCTTACTTCTCGAGATCTTAAATCCTATACGGTGGTAGCAAGATGCTCTAAAATTGATGGGGAGCTAAATGGACGTCTAAACGAATCTTTCCATAGCGTGATTTGTGTGAGGTCATTTTTATGTTGCAGCTCCATTTAAGCTAAGATTTTCAGTCATCAAGTTTAAGAAGTCTTCCTAGGAGCTGAATGATGGTGTCGATGAGAGCTTTTGACGTATAAGTCATTTCACTCCAAATTTGGATGTGTTGAAGATTTTTGTTGGTCTAACGGACTCGGTGAGGGAGTTTGGCCGTCTTTCCACCGGAGAAGATGAAGCTTTGTCTGGAGATTTGAGGAAACTCAGCTAACCTTTTTGGGATTCAATTTCCAAATGGGTTTCACTGCTTTGCGATTTAATTTTGTTGTATTCTCAGGTTTGGACCTCTTTTGCGTCTGGAACGTAGAATTTCTACTTTGATTGATAAAACCTATATTTTACTAAAAAAGAGAAGCTATTAATTTATGATAAAGATCATTTTTGTTGTAGTGATTAGTCTTTGTTTTGACTTTTTTAATCAAATTTGTAAACTGTAAACTTGGATGCAGTTCGATAGATTATCTTTTTAAAAATATGTTAAGCAACATGTCTTTTTTCTTCTTGATTATCAAGAAAGTAAGGTTGTCTTTTATGAGTATTTTTAAGTTCAAGTGCTCACACAATGATGGCGGGGATGGTTGCGGTGGGCGAATAGTGTGCTATTCATAAACAGTTGCGTTGAAAAATCCAATTATGAAAAATTCCATTCGGATATCATCTACAACTTGGTTGATCGTTGCATTAATTTTTTTTAATACATACTATAATAATAATAACTATGGTTCAATTCCAAATATGTTAGGGTCCCTGATGTGAATCCTAAGAAATAATAACGACTATTATGAGACAATGAGGAAAAACCATTATGATATTAAAAATTTTCGGGTCATTTTTGACTTATATGTGATAAGACATACTATAGTAAAAAAGATATTGATGGAGGTTCATAAGAAAGGAGCCGAGCCTCCTCCATTTGAATTTAGTTAATTATGTTCTTCTATAAACTAGAAGTTCAACTTTACTTGGGAGTATTATTGTTCAAGGCCTTTTGGTCTCTACTTTAACGTCTGATATTGTTCATTATAACTTCCTCAAATTTATATTTTTTTTGTCTCTTCTCACATATTATTTTCATGGAGATTTTCTTAGACTTCTTTCTTATACTTAAAATCTCCCTATGAATCATAATTTTTGTGCAACAAAAATAAATTAATAAAATATAGCACTTTTAGATTTCAGAGAAATGTCTTTTCCTTGAGATAAAATGATATTGGCAATGTAGTGATCGAGAACATAGGAGAGGAGATTGATGGACTGAAGAAAGGAAGCAGAGAAGGGGAAGAGAAAAGAGAGCAATGCGCTAGGGGCAAACAAGGAAGGGGACCGACGAGAGAGAGTATGAGAAGCGGAGAGAGGAGAGGAGGAGAGAGAGAGAGAGAGAGGATTGAGAGAGAGAGATGTTTATATAGCTATATATATATATATAGTAGATGAGAGAGAGATATATATATATCATATATATCTATCTCTATTATATTTGAGTTTGAAAACATTAATTTTGTCCATATTTAAAGAAATTGAATATTGGTTTTAGATTCTTGGAAGGACGACATCGTTGAGAGGCACATGTAAAAGACGAATGAAAAAAGCTGAAAAATAACAAAATACAACAAAGAAATTAGTATTGACAATTTTCATTTTACTAGTAGTAAATATTCTTGAAAAAATAAATAGAATAACATGAGTCTATAATCAGAAAAGTGGTAACACAAATAACCAAATGCATATATGAATATTTTTCTTTTTTAAAAAGTATTTACTGCTCTAATGGTAATGGTTCATAGGAAAACCCTATATTTTTGTCTTTCATACCAAGTTATTGAAATAAATTTCTAAAGTTAAAAATAGTAGATAGGGGCTCTACAAAAAGTTTCATGACAGTACAACCATTTTCATGAATATTCATATGAAGTAAAAAAGAATATAAATAAATAAATAGTTACCTCAAAAATTTGGAGTTTCTATTTCTAGAGTAGACTAATAGGAACAGGACAAGCGTTTGTACCTATTGAACATCTAAATTATTCAAAACATGTACCTATTAGACACAAAATGCTGATATGACAAAAAATGTGTATTGCACTTTCCTGAAGCGCGTGAAAAGACTTAAAATAGTGTCCTTTTTTTTTTTACATTTTTTCTTCTTTTATTGACACTTGGCATTATAATTAACTTAAAATATATTTTCTTCTTTATTTACATTTTTTTCAAAAAGGAAAACACAGCACAGCGGGATGGACAGTCTGGCGTGCAGGGAAAGGGAGGGTTAAATAACGGTGCTGACATTTTAGCTCCAACAAATTGTGTGTTATATACCATAAAAAATTTTATATCTCCAAATATTAGATAAATGAAAATCAACTAGAAAGATTCAGATTTGAAAGAAAGAGAAAGTATTCATATGATTTATTTCCAAATCTAATAAAAACAAGAACAAGTATGAAGAAGAGTGAATAAAAAGGAAATGACTTTTTACGTATAAAAATAGTTAGCCGATATTTATTTATACAATTTTTCGAACAAAGATTTTTACTCAAATTCATAGTGTGGTGTCATTAAATTTATCAAAAATGATATAAAAAAAATTTGAAAGAAATCAATTTTGGGGTTATCATTTCAATGTTGTCATCGATGTAGAATTGAAAACCGCCAACAAAAAATTTTTTCTTCTCACTATTAGTAGAAAAAAAAAATAATCTTGAAGTTATTTTTTAAAAGAATAAAATTTTGAATTTGAGAAAGAATGTATGTTGGGGAAGAAGATGAAGATGAAAGGCGGGTTGTGGTTGGGGTGGGGTAGGCTGGCATTTTCATTATTCTTTTTCTTTTTTAAAAAATTAGATATTAAATGAGTGTTTTTTATAATTTTTGGGCCCAATGTCAAATGTTATTTTTTAATTAGTCATGTTGTCACGTCACCGCAAGTGTATCACACACTCTTCACATTTTTTGTTGATTACCAAAAAATGTCTAATAGAAACGCTTATTATATAGGTAAAAGTGTTCAATTGGTACTAGTATTAGTTAAAGTATCTAAGTAAATTATGCGGACAATTTTAAGGAGCCGCTGATGACTTAAGCCTTTGCATTTATATAATCAATGGTTTGACAACTCAATAGAAATGAGAGAAAAAAGTATGATGAAAAATTCATCAGTATTGCGGTTCAGGGTGTTGGAGTAAGAAAAAGCAGCAGTAAGTAAGCTGATCCAAAAACTTTTCCATCAACATTTTCGCTTTTCGGGGTTAACTCCCCAATAAATCCCCCCGCCGAGCAGTGACGAAGCGTCATAACCACTACAAATCTAATAACAGAAAAACAACCATCAACAATTACAAAGCGAATGATACCCAATAATTGATTGATAACCCCTTCATCTTCAACCTACAGAAGCCCCAGGACAGTTTTACGAATGCAGTTTTCGATGGAAGCGGGTTTCCCCGATGGCATACGTTTATCTTCATAACCCTATCAACTAATAACCAATGAGGGTATATCAACAGTACCATTACAACACCAAGGCTGCATGCCTCAGACTATCAATAATGGATCGATGTAACAACATGGTTACTCCTTGGATACTAAACTCTCTCTCAAATAAAGGATATAGGAGGAAGTGCTATGTATTCCAAGACAGCCATATAACTAAGGAAAAGTCTCGAGCATTGATTTGTGCAGTCAAGTGGTGCCAAGATTTTCAATCTGCAAAAACAAAACACAACTGTTCAGTGCAAGAAATACAAGAAATAGCAGGATATTTCACCAAACTCGAGGTTGGTGTGATAATTCAAAAGGTATAGTTGAAAGAAGCATTTTGTATAGTTCTAATACAAACACAAGATGAGGTGGAAGCAATGAATCAAAGACATGATAAAAAATATACCTTGTATTACTAACCCCGCACTAATTAATAATACATGCATTACTAATCCTTGTGTTATTTATTTTTCTACCAAACAACCCTTGGTTGGGAGAAGGCCCCAACCTACCCAAAAACTATATACAATAAAACCTAAAAAACCTTTAGACTCTGGTAGCTTAGGAGGAAAGGTTCTATCCAATCTAGTAGAAGTCAACTATGCTGCTAAGGAGAACTACCGTATCATCCATCGGGACCTGCAGATATGAATGCATCAGCCCGGGCAATGGGGCGTTAAATATACTGATTATGAAAGGCAATGAACTAAATGAGCAACTATTATAATATACTAAAAAGTAATCATGTGAGGAAATCAAGAATAAGATAAACATATTATTGAATTTAAGCGTACAAAAATAATTAAACAACAACCCAGCGAAGCCCCGATAAGCTTGACAAGTACAAAAAACAAACAGGACCACCTACCTAGGCCTCCATAATCTTAGAAGGTACCTTAAATCTATATACCTCTATCGGTAGCCCCTTATCCGTGTAGGAAGTCACATAGACCTCTTAGGCAACAACATAGCCCCATAGTTAGAAATTAATATAGCCTTGTAGGCAACACATAGACCTCTTTGGCATAAATACAGATCCATAGGCATCACATGACCTCCTTTGGAATCAGCATAAAACGGTAGGTAACAGATAACCCTCTTTGGAGTCAATATAGCCCTGTAGGAAACACATAGCCCTCTTAGGCAATAACATAGTCCTCTTAGCCAATATCATAGCCCCCATAGACAGTTCATTCTCGACAACTAACCACAATAGACCCAAGGTCAATAACAAACAATTCAATAGGCTAAAGGAGACCAATTTAGCTATAAACAATCTATACAAATAGTTTCTATGTCGTTCCTGATATATGTCGTTATGAACATATTAAGAGTCCTAAAAATGAGGGTTTATACCCACTCAATCAGAAGACCACTCACAATTATATCTACACGATCACAAACTGTAACAACCTTATTATATCGCAACTGAATTTAAGCATACAAAAATAGTTAACAACCCAACCAAGCCCTCATAAGCTTGGTAGGTACAAACAACAAACAAAACCACCCACCTAGGCCCCCATAATCCTAAATGGTGCAAAATTACTTTATATACCCCTATTTGTATCCCCTTGTCCGTGTAGGAAGTAACATTTCCCTCTTAGGCAACAACATAGCCTCATAGGAAGTTCATATCCCTTTTAGGAATCAATATAGCCCCAAAGGAAGAACATGGCCCTCTTTGGCATTGATATAGACACGTAGACAACACATGACCCTCTTTAGCATCAACATAGCCACGAAGGAAACACATAACCCTCTTTGGCCTCAATATAGCCTTGTAGGCAACACATACCCCTCTTAGGCAATAACATAGTCCTCTTATCCAACATTATAGCCACCTAAGGCAGTTCATAGATCAAAAACAAACCACAATATCCCCAAGGGTAATAATTAACAATTCAATAGGCTAAAGACGAGCAATTAGTGACAAATAATCTATACAAATAGTCTCTATGTTGTTCCTAATATAGGTCCGTTATAAAAATATTATGATTCCTAAAAATGAGGGTTTATAACCACTCAATCACACAACCACTCACAATTATATCTACGAGATCACCAACAATAGCATCCCTATTATATCGCTTCTGTGTTTTAAAGAAACATGTCGAACGAGGGAAGAACCTTAATGTACCTTTTTTTAATAATTTTTAGTGGACTATCGACTTCTATTCGAAGCCACCCTCGATACTACATTAAGGTTGCACCACAATCAACACACAAGAATCGAAAGTACTATGATAATCCAACCAAAGATACGAATTTCCATCGCAAATCCCTTTTATGGCTTACCAGGGCTAGAATTAACGAAACGAGGTTTTTACCTTGAACCTAAGCTCAAAAAAAGCTCAAAAGCTCCAAACAAAGTAAAAACCCTACTAACACAACCATCAAAGAGGTATGCCAGAAAATCCACAATAAAAATTATACCAAAATGACGAGCTCACAATGTAGAGCAACTTTCCTGTAGCTTGTGTGAATAAATTACCAAGACCTAAAGAGTATTTATGGATTTGAGCAGAATTTATCAGTATTAAATGCTACTGGAAAGTGAAAATGAAAAAAAAATGAAGCTGGTCGATTAAATAAAGTTCCCACCGACCTTGGAAAGTTCCTACCGACCTTAGCCCACCTCACGTGCGTACTTGCGTCATCTCACAAAAATGAAAGTATCTCTCTATTCTGATAAAAAACGGTTTGATGCATTGAAAATTAAACTCGTAAACCTTCGATTTGGTACCTAAGGGCCCCATAAAGTTTCATATATACATGGGAGAAAATTACAGAGATATATGACTCGAATTTCAGAGAAAACTCCGAAAGAAACTAACCATAACTTTCACCAACTTTTGTTTTACTACTCGCTTAATTTCAGAATATGAGATATGACCCAAGAACACTTAAAATAGGCCAAATACATAAACAAATTCCTAAACTTGTTGGGTTTTTTCCCTCAGATACCTCAACTACGTCATTTTTCAATTGAATCATTGAACCACCATAATTTGTTTCTTTTAAAACACGTTTTGTGATTTTGATCAGCTTTTTCTAGTGTAAATGTCTTCACTTGTGTTCGAATGTAAGTATTTTGTTGGAAGGCATGAAGACAAGTCGGTAGTCTCATTGTTTCTCATATGTTCAAAGATCTTAAGTAAAACACAATTATCTCAACACATTCACTATCAACTGGACTAATGATTTGTGGAACAACATATGTATCCTCTATCAATACCCTCACAAATCTGGTTCCACATCAGACAAATGTTTGTTTAAACGGAATAAATTATATGGGGGGTTCAATGATTCAATAGGAAAATGACGTAGTTGAGGTACATGAGGGAAAAAACCCAACAAGTTTAGGGATCTGCTTATGTATTTGGTCCTTAAAATATGACATACTAAATCATTATTAATTTATTAATCACTCCTTCCATAAAAGTGCGAGTTAATTTAGACATTGGAATTGCGGGTGTTACACCTATCATGGTAGATCTCATACCAATGAATCCAATACCAGAAACAACATCAACAATAAAAGGAATGATACCAATATTGATATGAACAACCCTCTTCCTCTTCAACCTTCAGATACACTATGATAGAGACTTGTGAATGTAGTTTTTGATGGAAGCGGGTTTCCAGGATGGCATAAATCTATCTTCATAGCTTTATCAACTAAGAACAAATTAGTGTTTATCAATGGTACCATTCCCAAACCTAGTCTGGATGCCCCGGACTATCAACAATGGACTCAATGTAAGAACATGGTTACTTCTTGGATACTAAACTCTCTCTCAAAGGATATAGGAGGAAGTGTTATGCATTCCAAGACAGCCATATAACTAAGGAAAAGTCTTGAGCATTGATTTTTGTAGTCAATGGTACCAAGCTTTTCAATATGCAAAAAGAAATCACAATTGTTCAGTGCAAGTAACACAAGGAATAGCATGATATTTCACCAAGAGTTGGACTCAGTTAACAGTGATATAATATGCACCTGTGTATGTGTTTGTCATGGACACTAAAAGTTAAATGAGTTCTTGAAAGATCAAAAGCTTATGCAATTCTTAACAGGGTTAAATGAAACCTACTTAAGCAAGGAGTAGTATTCTAATGATTAACCCTCTCCAAAGACTTGATAACGCATACTCTCTCTTTTTGCTAACTCTCAGTTTCTTAGTGAAAACGCTTTGTTCATGGTAGGAAAATAGTGTTGGGAAAGACAAGGCAATAACAAAGAATGCCTGACAGGATAACAGCAGAAGAATACCCAAGTCTATACTTTCCCTTTTCTATTTGAACCAAGAGAAGACAAACAACCACAAGCAATATGATAGTAAGGCAGCAAGTAATTCAACCAAACCAAAATAACAAGGCCAATAATAACCAATCACACAAGACACGACACAAGATTTACGTGGAAAACCTTCGATGTGAAGAGTAACAAACCACGGGACCAAAACTCCATATAATCACCAGATTTACAAATTGTTCTCAAAATTGTCACAAAACAACTGCAAACAACGAGCACAACAAATAAAGATAGCACCAAATCAGAGAAGTAAAGGAGCCAAAGTCACCCATTTCGCAGCTACTGCTTCATCGACAGCCAAAACTGAAGATTGCGGCCACCAAATCCAACTCTGTACAGTTCCTAATCAACAGTATGAGATGAAGATAATTGCTGTCCAGAAATCATCTCCACGGACAAGAAACGAAGCGGCAATCACAATTTGGAAGTTGGTGTTAGAGGCTGAATTTTACTGCGAAAATCTCTTTGTCTCATCTTTTTGGATGCTTAAAAAAATCTTTTTATATATGAAAAAAGACCTAAATAGGCTTATATTTGCCTCATAAGAATGGGCCTATGGGCAAAAATGGGTGGGTCAAATTGGGCTTTATTTATCCACATAGGAAGGGAAAAAGACCCATACCCAACAATTTCTCCCCTCGCGCATGAGGAGGAGGACCTCCATCCCGGCGACCATGCAAGACAATCTTAAAATCCCTCTTGGCAAAGCTTAGTCAATCATATCGGAAACATTTGTCATTTGTATGAATCTTTTCAAGCTAAGCAACTTAGAATCCAAAATCTCGAATCAATGGTATCTACATCAATGTGTTTAGACCGCCATGGCACGTAGACTTCTTGCCAAGATGTATAGACTTTGATCTGTCACAATAAAGCACATACCTCTTTTGAGCACACCAAGTTCCCCAAGAACTCTTAATTCCAAAGCAATTCTTTGCAAAACTTCAACGAAAGCAATAAGCTCCAGCTTCTGTAGTAGATAGAGCAACACATTTTTCCAAAACTAGATTGCCAAGACACAGCTCCCCATGCAAAAATGTAACAAAGTACCCGAAGTAGACTTGCGAGTATCAACAATCCAGCCATGTCTGAATCAGTATAACCACAAAGAATAGGCTCCCTGTCCAAAACACAACTCAGACTAGAAGTGCCAACATAGAATCTAATAACCCACTTCACAGCATTCCAATGTTCTCTTCCCGGATTAGAAAGAAACTGGGCTAACAACTCCAACAGCGTGAGCAATATCCGGTTCTTGTACAAAAACCAATCGGCATACATCAAAACCACAGTGAAGCAGTAAGGAAACTGTCTTCATATTTCCTTCTCTCATCACTAGAAGGACACTGTTTCGTGCTCAATTTGAAGTGAATCATAGCTAAAGGTGTACTGACAAACCTTAGCGTTGTCCATCGATTGCGAAGTACTTTCTGAATGTACTTCTCTTGTGATAATAACAATTTATGGCCTTTCTATCACGGACAATCGCATGCCAAGGCATCTTCTACTGAGGTCCTAAGTCTGTCATAGCAAAAGATTACTCAACTCTTTGCTTCACTTTGGAAATCTGCAAGTATTAGACCAACAACAAGCATGTCATCAAATAAGCAACACAATAATAAATCACAATTCGAGAAACTTTTGCACAAAAACACAATGGTCTGAAAAAGTCTTCTTGAAGCCCGAGACTCATAAAAGAACCAAAATTCCTTGTCCCTACGCCTGAGATTGGTTCAAAACCCATACAAGCTCTCTTCAATTGCAAACCATAGTTCTCTTTACCTTGATTAAAAAACCTTCGGTTGCCTCCATATAAATTCTTCATCTAAGTCACCATGGAGGGAAAGCAGTTTAACACATTGCTAACCTATAAATCTAGACTTGCAGGCAAGCCTTAGAACCAAACGAGACATGGATGACACTCACAACGGAGAAAAATATCATCAAAGCAACTCCCTTTTCTGTTAAATCCCTGACAACTAATCTAGCTTCTGTACCGTGGAACTGGATTACCACTTCATGTATTCACCCGAAAACCCCACTGTTTTTCAAAGCTTTTAGGTCGTTAGGTAACTTAACCAAATCAAAGGTATGATTATATGGCAAGGATTTATCTCATCTTCCATAGACATCAAACCACCTTCGTTTTCTTCACTTTCCATGGGCCTCATCAAGGACTCTCTAGGTTCTACCCCGTCAGTCAAAGAGTCATACTCATAGGGAGAATAACGAGATGAAGAATACTCTCTCTACTAGATCGTCTGAGGAAACTCTCGGAGCAAGCATCTATTAATTTGTTGTTGGACAAGCCACATCATTCTTGCAATGGAGCATCAAACAAATCATGCCGGTCATCTGAACATGATCAACATCTTCTAGTCAACTTGATTTATCTATGAAGATTTTATTCCGGTGCATAGTCATCAAAGGAACTGGAGTAACATTCAACTAAGCTCTCACTACTTGGCAAAATCAGCTCTTATGCCAAGCTTTTGTTCAAATCTTTCCAATTGTTTGGTATTCAAAAGAACACACATCACGGCTTCTAACAAGTTTCTCTCAACAGGATCATAGTAAACGATAGCCAATTCATCTTGACCATAACCAATGAAGATACACTGCCTAGTTTTAACATCCAACTTTGACCTTTCTCCTTAGGAAACATGTACAAGGCTTTACACCCAAAAACTAGAAGCTGATGATAAAAACATTCTTACCAGTTTCCAAACTCTGGTCAGGGACAGTCACCAGCTAAAGCAAACAGCAGAGATAAAATTGATAACATAAGCAGCTAGTAGTATTAAGTGCTTCTGCCCAAAAGGAATCTGACATCTTGCATCTGAAAGCATCATAATCTAACCCTCTCAACTAGAGTCTGTCATCTCTAGGCTAACCATTTAATGAGGAGTCTTTGGAAGATGTTTTCTTGGGGCCTAATACCTGCTCTCTGCAATATCTATTCAAAAGGACCATATACGTCAACACCATTATAATCGTTCTCTTAATTGCTCTTTGATGCCGCTTGCCCTCCACTCATCTCAGCCTTTCTTCCTCTGAAGGATGCCATTCAATGTCTCCCTGTTTGTCTTTAACCAGGCCTGAAAACTCTTGAAACACCAGTACTTGATCCTTGGACTTCAAAGGAATGCCCAGATTTGCGAGAAGGACATCAATAAAAGGTCACACAAAAGTAAGTTGCACCACATGAGACTTACCTGAAAAGGACCACACAAATCAGAATGTACCAACTCCAGCAAATCAAGCGTTTCTTGAGGCGGATGACTCTGAAAGAAAACTCTTCTGTTTACCGGGAAGCAATGAAACATTTCTTCAACTTGCTTGTTTCACCCAGAAAGCAAAATTTTTTTAGCCAAATATCAATTCCCTGCTCGCTTATGACTCAGCCTTCTATGCCATAACTCTGATGAAAAAAGTATCATCTCCACCAAAATTTACGAGTCCTCTGGAAATGGAGCCTGAAATACATACAAGTTGACAACTTGTCACCCACGGGGCCACAACATAACCTCTATAGTAAGCCTTCCCTGGCCAACACCAAGTGTATTAACATTAAACCTCATCATCAAGATATCCACAGAAATCAACCTTCAAGCGAACATCTGGAGCCAGGCTTGACATTATTGAGAACTAGTTTGTAACACTTGTACTTTCCCAACAACTGTCCCAATTGCCAATAACGTCAACTTCATGATGATGGCCCATTCAACGTTCCAAAATTACTGGAGTATAAGAAAAAATCAATTTCCTATTTGGGTGAAATGAGAAGTAGCACCAGAATCCAACAAACAGCTAGACTCATCACGCACAAGCTTAGTGACATTGATCACAAGAAACAAGAAGATCATCAATTTAGCAACAACAGCAACACGATTTTCATATGTGCTTCTCTCTTTTGTTGTCTCATATCTCTTCTTTGTGCTTTTGCATAATATTCATGATCTGCAGTTCTGTGGCAATAGTCACATTTAATGATTTTTGTATTTAGACTTTGAACTTGTTCTACTTTTACTCTATCATTCTGACCTTTGGGAATTGTTCTCCCCTATCTTCAGTACCAAACACATCGGAGTGAAAGATGAAAGAAGATGAAGGCTTGAGATCTTCTATCTTTTTCATCAAGCACCACTTTAGTATATTCCATGGTTAAACACCACTGAGAGCAGAATTAGTCAAGAAATCGAAGAGTTTCCAAGAGTCTGCAGAGTATTAAGAAGCCAAAGTCCTGATTCATCATCAAAAATTTACACCCATCCGGACATGTCAAAACACCTTGAACATCATTAATATGATCAGATTAGGAGGGCAGTCTTTATCCCTGATATTCATTAATTGTTCAATAAGAACAACTTGGGTTGCCAGTCTTCGAGCATTAAAGTGCTCAAGCTTGTCCCACAAACTTTTGGATGTGTCTATTCACAAATGATTATAACATTATCTTCAACCCATTGATCTAATTATAGCCACAAACCTGCAGATGCTCAAATTTCTCATTCTTCATCATTCAAAGACTGAGTCTTATTAAGAAGCAAAACACAAGTAAATGCATTTCTTGGACAAAATAGAGATTTTCATCTTGCTTTCCAAAAAAAATATGATAGTTAATACGAAGTTAAACACACCATTTTGCTCATAGTTGCCTCCACATTCAAAACGACAATTCAACACTAACCAATGCTCTGATACCACGTGTTGGGAAAGACAAGGCAATAACAAAGAATGCCGTGACAGGATAACAGCGAAGAATACCCAAAGTCTATATTTCCCTTTTCGATTTTGAACAAAGAGAAGACAAACACCCAAGCAATATGATAGGTAAGGCAGCACGTAATTCAACCAAACAAAAATATAACAGGCAATCATACCACTCACACAAGACACCAAGGATTTACGTTGAAAACCCTTCGATGTGAGAGTTCAAAAAACACCACGGGACCAAAAACTCTACTATAATCACCAAGAGTTACAAATTGTTCTTCCAAAATTGGCACAAAACAACTTCCAAAACAACGAGCAACACACCAAATTAAGATAGCACCAATATAGAGAATTAAAGGAGCAAATCGCCAATTTCGCAGCTTACTGTTCACGACAGCAAACTGAAGCTGCAGGCCACCAAAATCCAACTCTGTCAGTCCTAATCAAAGATTCGAGATGAATATAATATGCTGTCCAAACTTCAGCTCACGGAAATAAAACAAAGCGGGATGGGGAATAACAATTTGAAATTGGTGTTAGGGGAATTTTTTACTGCGAAATCTCTCTTTCGCTCTTTTTGGCTGCTAAAAAAACTCTTGCTATATATGAAACTAGACCAAAATAGGCTTTATATTTGCCTCATAAGAATGGGCCCTATGGCAAAAATGGGTTGGTTCAAATTGGGCTTGTAGTTATCCCAAATAGGAAGGAAAAAAAAACCCATTAACAACAAATAGAGGACATTCCAGAAACTACATCATATTTTAGGGTTAATAGTATATCCCAACACTTCCTTCAACAAAATCCGTAAACACAATAAACACATTCATATATTAAGGGGGGAGGGAATAGGCAGAAAATTACTTAATATGCAATCAATCCTCTTTTTTTAAAAAAAAACTTTCAGATATAGTAAAAGTTGTTATAAATATAGTCTACACCTTTATAGCGGTTGATTCGATGTACTCTTTGACGTTACTACTTACTTCCTAACAAATATTTTGCCTCAAAGAAAAGTATATCCCGAACACGTAGTTCTCTATCAAAAATTCAACACTTCAGCAATATCTATAAAAATGTGGAAAAAACTGAATACAAAGTTGCATCCTTTTTTCTAATTCTCACCTCATTTCATAATCAACGCTTTTATGTCGTTCAAAGTTGCATGCGTTTCAGCCAGTAACTTATTCGTTGACACTAACTTCATGTCGATAACTTTTTTCATTGCCTTACTTGGTATTACTGCATATTTTTTTTTGTTCCGCCTTCATGATTTTTACACATTTATCTCCTCTGATGTTAGTAAATGTATCATCCAGTTCAAGTGCACTAAATAATTAACATATATATATATTAACGTTATTGTGATCTTAGTAATTAATATCCAACAGTTATAACAATTTCACTATATTTAAGTTTAGCAAATATGTCTATGTAAAGTTAGTAGTAGAGTTCCACGACAATGAGTAGCTTAAAGTTTTTATCCTTTATGGATTAAAAGTGGATATGATCACACATACAATTTAGTGCTTTAAAAGAAAGTGAACTTAAACTAGTAGCAAGAGAGTTTAATTACCGTAGCTTCTAACACAATTAGAAGGTAATACATATTTTACCTACAAAGAAACACAATAGTAACACATTGAAGGAAATTAAGTCACTCAAAGCGACAACAACTTCATGGATAGTCGAATTAAGATGTTGAATAAGTTTTTGTGGTCCAACGCTTTGCGCTACCTAGATTAAAGGTTATGTATATATTACATTCTAAAAATTACCCAAGAAGTAATTTAACCACTAAAATGTTGGGGATGACTCCTTATTCCCCTATTCTTATTTGGAGCCGAACTAATATTCCCTTACTAAGTTCTTCTCTTAGTATATTTGGTGGTATTATCCACGACTTTAGTTTGCGTGTTAGATCATGAACTTTCCCATTAAAACAAATTTTATAAGAACTTAACCGTCAGTAGCGAATGAAGATAAACAAAAAGGCAAAGATGAATTCAAAGAACCAACGGTGTAGATGCACAAGTACTCACTCAAATAGGTTACATGCATACTAAATTGTGCATGCCTTTCATTGCACAATGATATGTAGTACTCTTCTTCTTTAACATCCAAAAATCTTTGTGCAAGTGACGTCAATAACATGATAAATTTCAAAGAAAGTGATTATCCTATATACGTGGGATGTCAACTCCCGAGCTTACACCCTAGACGTGATCGACACTTTAGAACTATTGTTGGTTCCAAGCGAACCCTTGACCTTGTTGTGACTACTTAGGAGAAGACATACTCAAGCAAAATGGAAATCCAATTGCAAAGATTTACTCAAAATATCTCAACAATAACTCAACTCTGTAAACGTCTGGAAATGCTTAAATAAACATAAATAAGTGACTCAAAGTGTCAAAACATCAACAAGGGGAAAAATACTATCTATATATGGAGCCTCTAAATACAACGAAAGTTGTTGGGACAGGACCCTTGACAACTTAAAAAAGAAGAAATGATAATGTGAAGCCCTCTGGAATGCAACGAGGCTCATCAAAGCTAGCTGGAGAGCAAATAATATCAATTAATCGTGAGTTCATTCCCTTGAATATATGTATCTACATCATAAAATGATGCAGATCGAATGACGTCATTACATTGAATGTACGAGCATGTAAGGGAAAACAAAAACATAGATAACCAAACTTATAACAAGGGAAGACCATACTCACCTCAACTCAACTCTAATATGGAAGCAATAATAAGAGATGCAATACTTAAAGCTTTTAAAATAGTAGATATCAACTCAAATATATAAAAATACAACAACATACTCTTTTACTCTTATTTGGGAGATTCTCTAATTGACAACCATCACTACGAGCTAAGTGACAATACAACATCTCTCCCACGTTGACAAAATTGTCATATCCCTTTTGGAGTACATAACACCTCAACTAAGTAGATCCACTAAGCTATGATTATTAGTATTAAGGAGTCGTTTAAAAAGTATGATCCTTTACCCATTTTGTCAATATTGTTTACGAGGAATGTGATTTGTCTGAACTCATAGACATATTGTTGCTCAACACTACTCTCAATAATATATAAACTCATGCTCAAATGTATAAAACATAACTCTTTCTCATATTGAAGTAATTACTCAAAAGATCCCCTTAAAAGAGGTAATGCTCTGAAATGTCTGTGAACTGATAAACTCATTTAGAATTCAAAGTTTCTCTCCTTTAAATGTAAACATATTATAATAACAATACTTAGTTCCCTTATATTATTTCTCAGACATTAATGTAACTATTCTCATTTCTTATATTTACTTTATCAAGACTTAGTTCAAAACTCTAGTTAATTACAAAAGAATTCTCAATTCAACTCAGAAGGCCTCTTTGAACTTTCATCTTAATTTTACTTCAACTTGAAATGCAAATTAAGTGATTTGGACATGTAGGATACTCAAGGATTAATGATGACTGTAAGAGTTCATATTAAGAGGATAATGTGGACACGATTTGAAAGAACAGATATGGAATGAAGGATGTAGAAGAAAAGGACCTGGCGCATCGAGTGGGGCAAGGTGTAATCCTATAAACTACTCGATAGTGTTCGGGGCACACTGCAGTTTTTGCGCTATGATGGCTTGCCACCCCACCCTTGCACTCAGATATCTGACAAAAAAAATTTCCCAATTTGGTTCTAACTCATCTAAAATCGAACGATTTATTCTAAAATCTTTTTGATTTACAAACCCCACACAAAATCATCAAAAACCCTTACAATCTCCATCCCAAATCATAACTCACACTTAAGAAAGAACCTCAATTCAAAAACTCCATTGTTAAAGAATGAACAACAACTAAGAGCCAATCAAGAATCTCTTAACATAATGATTTCGTGGACAAATGATAGATTATAGGCTCGAGGACAAATAAGTCCATCACTATGGAAAGTCGTACATACCTGAAAAGAACGATGTTCTTGGCGAATTATACAAATCTTAAAGAATGATAGAACTTAACCCCTTTTCTCCTCTTAAACCTTGCTCTAAATCCCTAAGTTAATTAAATGTGAATGGGGGATTTAGTATCTGATTAAACCCTTAATTGATTCAGGAAAAATGTGCTAACACAAGTGGGAAAAAGGAAAATACAAAAATATCCTTTCCTAAAATAGATGGAATGCCTTAATTAAATAGAGAGGCTTCACTAAAGCAGCTAGAAGGTTTTACTCGACTCAAAATTTAGTAAACTTTGTGGCGTTGAAAAGATGACTCAGTGTCCTTTGATTTGATAGGTCACGCGCCACCTAATTCTTTATGTGCTAAAATATATGGTTATTTGAAGTTGATCCAAAACAAAAAAACTAATGGTTAACTTGTACGAACTTCTACTTAGTTGTTTTGAAGTTTGAGATGTTACGTGGGAGTCTTAACACTTCTCTTCTCTGTCATTTTTCTAAAGGAAGTTGGTTTTTTAGTTACCTTTTCTTAGACATATATAAGCCCACTTATTTCTAAGAAAGGAATATGCCTTGTATAAATGTGAATTTTTAAGTTAGGATTATGCCTTATATATATTTGTCCAGTATGTGTTGTACATATATAAATGTAAATAAAGTTTCAGACATAAATGTGAATTGTTAAGTTAGGAGAACAAAGCCGACAATATCAGGACAACTATATGAGAAGTGCTTGTTATATCCTTGAGTTCTGATTACATTGGAAACAATGATGAAGGTACTCCATATAAATTTAATCCTTCATGTAAATATTATCTTGTTATGATACATAATTATCATATGATTTCGTAATCTTTGCACACAAGTGCAAACTACAGTTAAAATGACATGGGGGCCGATCCGAGAATAAAAAGAAAGAGACCCCACTTTTATATTGAGATTTATGGGTTTAAACAGGTGATGTGAATTGGAAATGAAGAGTTGCGATATTTTTTTAAAGAGTTGTGATGATTTATGAAATGTGGGAATTTTATGAAAAGTTGTGACTTATGAAAAGTTGCGATTTATCAAAAGTTGTGAATTTTTATGGAGAAGTTGTGACTTTTATGAAAGGTGCACGATCTTTTATGAAAGATGTGACTTTCCAAAGATGTGTGACCTTTCCGGTAAGACACACTAAGAACATTTTCGCTACTACCCTTGTTTTCTAAATTGAGGGAGTTCCTCTAATTTTAATTAAAGGAATTGATGGGACTTCTGCTTCAACTACTAAACTATATTCTAAGTGTACTTTACTGTGTTGAATGTTCGTGACACCGGAGTTTTTGGTATCGATACTCTGGTGATTGAGATATTTTTACCTGTGAGGTCATATTCCAAACAACACCCGGATACTAGAGGAGATATATTTTCCTTAAGGGGAAACTGTGAGTCAATGGATGTGGATTTTTTTCTATTAAAATTTGTCAGAGTTTGTGTGTTTTCAAATTTAGATTGTGAATAATTTCAGTTCTACATTCTTTTGTTCTTCACTGGTCATTAAACTTGGTAACTTCGGGTTTGCAAAGTTTGTTGGAATCAGTAAGATTCTTTGATATGTGTAGTTTAACACAATTTTTGTAGAAAAAATATTTCGAATTTTTTAAAAATTGTTTGTGATTCTAGTTTCTCTACTAGTTTTAATTTTTTAGTATTAAATTGTTTTTTTTTATTGTCTGACTTTGTTGTCTTGCTCAAAGATGTCTAAGTATGGTTTGAAATACGAGATGAACAAAATCTGAAGGAGGAAAAATATTATATTGTGTATGTATGTTTTGTTTTCTATGATTGAGATACTCTTATCATGGAAGTAGGAAGATAACACTGCATACTCTCCATTAATTCTTTCTTTGGTTAGCAAGGTCGAAGGTGAGAATGTACAGAAAATTTTTAGGGTATTCGTTTAGAGATTACTAGGTAACCTTCTTATTAAATTATTTAAGGAGGGGAAAAAGTTTATAAGAGTTATCATCATGACTTTTTATTTTTTTTATATGATGTATCTTGGAAAATGATCGCAAACCATTATGTTGTTGAAAGAATTTTACTTCGCAAATATGTTGCTTATAAAATCTTTAGGGTGCAAAAATGAGCAGATGCATATGATTTTGAATAAAATAGTAGTCATGTATCTTATCGTTGGAAGACTAGTTTGAAAGAAAACAGAAAAAACATTCTATGTGATTAAGAATATGTGTTATTCTGTTTGGAGAAAAAAAGACTTTGGGAGTTTTATACTCAATGAGAAATGTTCGAATGTGTCTGGATTTTGTAGAGTAAAAACTTTGTGAGGGTTTTACTCTGGATAAATTGGACTATGACCATCGATTTGAAGGATTATGGAAACTCCAAATAAGTCAAGTGTTGTACTTGATTTTCTATAAACTTCAACGAATATAGAAATAAATTTCCAATTTTTTTTGTGTATTGTAGTATTAAAATACTAAGTGTTAGTCTATTTATGATAAAGGAAAACTATCAGTGATAGAATTGTGATTTTGTGTCCTATGGAATGAACTTGATAATGTGTAAAATTGTCTAAGGGGAATTGCCCAGCACTACCATTTCTTTCGTAGGAATAAGGTTTCAACATTAAAATATGGGAAAAACTATTTCAAATATTTAAAATATTTTTGAGATCACATTGGAAATGTGGGGTATTTGCTTAAGATAGAATTGATGTTTAATTTACACTTTGGAGCAAAAGATATGAAATTAATGCATACTATTGTATTCTGTGATAACTATAAAATTCTTGAAGTATATTTGGTATTGTGGTGTTGAGTTTCTCTAATACATAGTAGAGAGTGTGACATAGTAAGTATGGAAAGTCCAAATATATTATATATTGTTCAAAAAATTGTATTTTTTATGAAAAAAAATACATTAAAAATATTGTGATTTTTCATGCAAAAATATGTCTCATTATCATAAAAGTATGTGAATAGACAAATACTTGTTGAATAGTTGTTATGTTTTTGTAAAATAACATTTGGGGACTATATTGTCTTTATTGAAACCCGATTAGAAATGTGTAGACAATATAATATCGAAGTTAAAATATTAGATGTGAAAAAATATACGAAGTATAAGAATGGAGAGGATATAAATCTCATTTGTAGAAAATGTTTGCGAAAGTTGAATGTCCATCAAACTACTGCCAATATTACCTCAATCAATCCCAAAATCCGAACGTTGAAAAAAAATGAGGATGCATATTTTAAGTTGGATTTACACAAACTTGTGTGGAGAGGAACATCCTTACTGCAAAAGGGGAAAAAAAAAAATTGTCGTTTAGAAAGAAAGCGATTTTTGTTTGATCAGAATACCAATCTTTTCCATATGAGAAATGGAAAGGAAGGAAATTCAACTGGAATATTTGAAAGTGTGGGGGTGGTAACTAGTCAAAGGTCCAAGTTCCTATTCTAAAAGAATTAAAATAGGACCTATGACTGTGGACTCTAAAATTAGACTTGAGTAGTCTAGAGAAGGTCTAAAAGGCTAGGAAATGAAAAGAATAATTGTACTTATAAAGAGATCAGAGGGCTTATAAATGTAATTAAAGGACGGCCATTACTTTCATGCGATATGATTTTTTGTCATTTCATGTGTCTTCTGTTAGACTAATTCTTGGAAAGATGATCTGTACAATAAACAATATGAAAGTTAATGATCTTCAGAAAAATAAAACTTTTGGGTTCAAGGGAATCGGTAGAGGAAAATAAAGGTGAGGAAACTGTAGAAAAAATATAAAGAAGATTTTGGGTCAAAAGCTCCTTTAGACAAAAAAAACCAAGGGTTTGATTTTTGATATATATACTCGTTAGTAGTTAGAATTCTCATTCTGATGCAAAAATTATTAGTGTGGTAATGACCTCCAAATCATCCAAATGACTGTGAAAAGAACTTTTGATATAAGAATTTGGAGAAGAATTTACTGGAATAACCAAAAAGAAAAAAAAACAAATCCACACGAGGAGTTTGTGGTTCTTGGTAAATAAAGAGTGTGTGGACTTGTTAAGTCACATTATGAAAGTACCCAAATAATGAACTAATTTGATCAAACCATGTCGGCAAAATGGATTGTAGAACTTAGCATGAAGAAGTGATAAATGTGTTCAATTAAAATCATAAGGTCATGTTTGTTGTATATTGGTGATATGTTTGCATCAATAGAGACACTAATGACATTAAATGCTACCTAAAGTATGCTATTAAAGCAAGTGGAATGAATTATTGAAGTTCTAATGCGATTTAGATATAAGAATTCGTAGAACTCATAAGTTTAGCTTTTCACGGTCTTATTGCATTGAAAAGGTACTTAACTAGTTCAAATATTTGGGTTGGCAAATTTTCAAGTCTCCAATAAATGTGAGCTTTGCATTCAAAAGGTGAAAACAAAAAGAGACTCAAAACTGGATAGTGCTAGAGTTTTGGGAAGCATGAGTATATATTATAGTGTGTGCGATACAGAAATTGAGTTGCTATTTTAAATGAGTTGGTTCAAAGTGATCCCAAAATAAATACATTAGGACAATAAATAGAGCTTGGAAAGGTATTTTAAAAAATACTTAAAACTTATCGTCTTGCATTATAAAACAATATCCAACACTATGAAAGTATAGTGATGCAAATTGAATCATCAGACGAATGAAGTAAAATTAAGTGTGGATATTATTTAATATTGGTAGAGGAGAAGCCTTAAAATATTTCAAAGAGACTGTATAGCTAGATTACCAATGATCTTGAGCTGGTGCTCTAGAATAAGGGCTGGTTGAACAATTGAAATGATGACTCCAGAATGTCTTGATACGCATATTCTAATTTGGCCCAAGACCATTGACATTAGTATGCATACCACTTTCATAGTCAAGATGTGCCAATAGGTAGAGCATGAGCTGACCGTATAACGGAAAGTCTCGGCATATACGATGATGACATGATTACCATTATTATAAAACTATTCTCTCGTGGAATTATCGGAATGGACTATGTAAAAGCAAAGGATAATGTGTCGGATCTCTTCAAAAACAGGTCACACCGACAACTCCACCTAATCTCCCATAGACTTCTCCAATTACCACACTCCTTCCCTGCCATACAGTCAATCCACCCGCTCTTGTCCCTGAAGCAAACTACCAGAATTACCCATTATAAGTATCTGAATTCCCTAGTTTTACTATACAAATATGATCTCCCTTTGTTCTTCTCTAATTTTCCTTCCCCACCCCCCTTCCCCCCCCCCAACACACTCACCCGCTCTCATAAACGAGTCCACCCACCCCTACTCCCTGAACCACCTACCCCACTCAAACCCAACCGTCCCCATTCCACATCAAAATACCTACCTGCCCGCCAGCTTCCGGCTTCTAGACCAAAAACAACCGCTTTCGTTTGCTCACCACCCGCCCCTCCACACTAGCCTCCACCTTTCCCCCCCTCGCCTCCAACCCCTCTTCTCGTAGCCCCACTCCCACCAGCAAAAACCTTACTATACCTTTTAATATTATTACCGCAACTCCTACCTCCATCTCCCCAATCTGCACAGTTCCGCTGGCTCTTCCCCCATACTTAAATTAACCCCCGCATCCCAGCCATCCAATGCCTTCACGCTATCACTCTTCTATATAACGCCCCCTAAAGCTTCCGGATACCCCGTAATGCTCATTAACCATCCTCTCTCATAAACGCCTTTTACCTAGCACTCCATATCCTACGCCTCTGCCGTCATTTTCACCTGCACACTACACCAATCCTCTACACCAATCCGCCCTGCCCAGCTTACAATTATTTCCACCCCAACACGACTCAAAATCCAACTCATCCACTAAAGCGTACTCACCTCCCAATGTCCTCGCTTCACCCCCCAGCCTTTTAACCACCAACGGCCAGCTGCTGAGCTCTCTCCTTACAATGTACCTACCTCCGCTACTACTTAGAATAATGACCTCCACACTTGGATTATCTAACGTCCTCCTCGTCGTCCCCCCTCCCCTCCTCAGAATACCCTACCATGATTTTCACACTACCCCCCATATTTCCTTGCCAACTGAAATCCACACGCAAAACGCACGTTCTCCTTCCCTCTCCACATACACTCAAGCAAGAACCTGATAGTTCTGGAAGTGATATTCACTACCCGCTCCCCACCCTCTATACCACCAAATTTCCCCTAGCCCAGGCACCTTTTTTGCTGCCTCCCCTCACCTTCTCTTCACTTATCCCCCGTCTATTATTGTCTAATAGAGGAGGAAGGTAAAAGATCATCTAAGGGAATTGAATTACGGTTTAGGAAAGTCATCATGGAGCGTAACTCTTTTCGAGCAGACTGGAGATCCCCAAGAGCTAGATCGAGGAGAGAGAAAAACAAAGTTGTGAATGACGGGGAGACATTGTCAAACAAACTCAATCCATTATCATGATGAAGACAATGCTCAGGGACAAGGACACAAATTAAGGCTTGTTGAATGGTTAATAAAGCTGATGGTTTAATGATTTGCTATGGTTGACAGAGTTGACAAATAGGTGTAATACGCGATAAACACGATTAGGAATGTCACTGTGAGTGTGAAGTGTAAGTCGCTTCAAAGAAGCTGATTGTCAAAAGTTCATTCTCTTATACACCATGAAACCAGGAGGTGTTCATGGCTAATATTGAAACTCAACAGAAGACAAAAAATGGTGTATATGATGAGTTGAATTGTGTAGGTATACACCAAAATTTCACGGTTTCAAAGATGTCGCATCTACTGAGATTGAGACGAGTATATCCGACATAATTCAATACGAAAAGTCGTGTAAGGCGAAACCTACTTATCCCGATGCATTACCATCTTGCTTGTAAAGTACACATACTTGTTGTTTCTCTGTTCTTCGAGTCTCAGTCCGGCATGGAGGGGATTGTTATATTTTAAAAGTGTTTGAATGGAAATGAAAGAGTTGTCCAAAAAAACTTTTATAAAGAGTTGAAAAATTTTAGAAATGTTGAGGACATTGTATGAAAAGTTGTGGTCTTTATGAAAACTGCGAGTTTTATGGAAAAGTTGTGACTTTTATGGAAAATGTGACCTTTAGAAAAGTGACGACTTTTGAAAGATTGTGACTGTTTCCAAAGGTTTGTGACTTTCCGGTAAAGACACAATAAGAACTTTTTCGACACCATTTGTTTTCTATAAATTGAGGTATTTCCCTCTCATTTAATAAAGATGATGGACTTCGTCTTCAAACTACTAAATCAAGTATTCTAAGTGTACGTTACTGCGGTTGATGTGGTTTGCTGACACCAGAGGTTTGGTATCTATACTCTGGTGATTGAGATCATTTTACCTGTGAGTCATATTAAAATCCAAAACCCGGATATATGGAGGGGAATAATTGCCTTGAGGAGGACACGTGAGTTCGGTGGACTTGATCTTTTTCCTAGTAAAAATTTTCCAGATTCCTGTGTACGTGTTTTAACAAATTTGAGATTTATGAATTAATTTCAGTTCTTCTCTTATTTTATTCTTCACTAGCAAAACGCTAACTTGGTAACTTCGTGTTTGCAAAGTTTGTTGGAATCAATAAGATTCTTTAGACACATTAACAATAGTTCTACTTTAAGAAAAATATTTCGTATATTTTTAAAAAAAAATTGTTTCTGATTCTAGTTTCGCTACTAGTTTTAATTCTCTAGTAGTGAAAATGTTCTTGAACTTTGTTGTCTTATAAAGATACTCAGAGTTTTGTTCTAAATATTTTTGAAATACAAGATGAACAACAGATCTGGAAGAAAAGAATGGTTGGTGAATGACTGAAAACTATTCAAATGATCTAGACTTCAATAGTCAGAATGAGAGTGGTTGCCTAGGGTGCTGATGAAGAAGAATCTACTACTAGAGGCGGTATTCTTGCTGATGAAATGGGAACGGGGATGACTATTCAATCCACAAAACTTGTGCTTGCTAAACGCGAACTAGGGCCACAATTTATAATTCCAATTTTCTCTCATATGTCATTTGGTCTTCCTAAGAGCTTACTAAAAGGAACCCTAGTTGTATGTCTTTTATCAGTGTAATGTAGTGGCTTAGTAAACTTGACGTCTCACCACTATAAGAAGGAACAAAATTCTAGTTTATTACGGTGCCAATAGAGAGAAAATATTGACAAATTTACGGAATATACTTTTGTGATCACAATGGAGGCTGAGTACTAAAAAATGTGATTCTACAAAAAGAAAAGCTTTTTTTTTAGTGGCATCACAATTTTCCTAAACTCAAGATCTACAGTAGAATACATAATGATAACAAATCATATTATCAATATTTTTCTATAGGTTGGCACCATTGTAAACAAAAAAATTGATTCTTCCTTCAGGGGTGAAACGGTCAATGTTACCGACCCACTGAATCACTACAACAATAAGACATATAATTAGTGTTCCTTTCGGTTTTGGCAGCTCGTAGGAAGTAAAAGGGGTACGTGAGATAAAACTAGGATAAAAAATTACTTGCTCTTGTTTTTGTCTTCCCATTCCCATACTCACCAACAAGAACACCACTGGTAGGGATATACTATTCTTGCTTCAATGCCCAAATCAACCACTCTTTCTGGTACCTTAGCAAATGCATGATAAAATCATATGGTAGCTGGTCAGAATAAGTTGTACAGCCGTGAAAACTAACTAGTTTAGAGAGAGAGAGAGAGAGTTTGTGTTGAGAACAATGGTGTGAAGTTGTGTGGTTGGAAACAATGGTGTGAAGTTGTGTGGTTGGAAATATACTTATAAAGCCAGAATCAATATAATGACAGAGGGTGTAGTAAACATATTAGGGAGCCTTTATAATTAATCGATTTAATTAAAAGTTTGTTTAAACCAAAAAAATTAATCCATTTAAAAGTTTTTTTATATTAGAGAACCATTATAATAATGGACAAATATTTTATCGTGAAATAGTATATGTCCTATATAGAGAAAGTAGATATTTGGTTTTAAAAGCTAATTTATCATTATGAGAATTTAGTATAATTACTTACCGGTTAAGAATTTACACTCAAATATTTGTTAACTCATAAATTTGTTTATTTATTATGGACACATGTATAATATCTAGGGAAATGATTTGTTATACCCCGCAACTTTGTGTTTTAGAGAGATATAACACTATTTATGAAAGTGGCTCAGATATACCAATCTTGTTAGACCGTCACCTTGATGGTTTTAGTGGATCGGGTCTTGGGTATGTATTTACAGGATGAACGTAGCCAAAACCCAATGATTTAATCAAGATCAAGCTCAATTGAATATAGACCATGTCATTGGCGTGGCCAAATCATGCAAGATAATATGTTTCTAAGGCATGACAAGCGCTAGAAAAGTTAACACAGGTCAATGTAAGGCTATGATCGTGACGTGAATATGGATAAAAAAGTTTAAGGGATAAGCGTTGGGCAAGAGGAAACGACCCAGGAGACTAGAACAACGGAAACTTGTGCGGGGCAGGACGTGCAAACAACCTTAGCACGTAGTCACACGCAAACCTGGGAGATTAGAAGCATGTTTTGGCGCTAGATTTGAAGGTTGCTCGCACATGTCTCTCACATGCCTGGGCAGTTAGGCAATATCTAACCGTTTGTGGATTGTCAGTAATGTAAAGAGAACTTGAATTTTCAAATTCTGAATTGTCCTATCATTTGGGGATGTCAACTGAATTAGACTATCATGTGTCTGGCATGTGACAAGGTGCTTTAGCCTATTTATTGGCATAGGTAGACCTTAGGCTTAGTTATTTGTGTGCTATCTTTGTGTCATGAGTTTAATACAAAGTTGGGAAGTGATTCATATATGTTCCTTTGTTGTCTTATTCTCATGCTAGTTTAAGTGTTGAACTAGATTGAAGGAAAAAGAAAAGGGGTGAGACCTCAAAGGGTGATATACTCCCTAGTGGGTTAGATCGGGAAGGGTTGACCCAATAATACCTACCATTGCACAAATCGCCTAGATATGTCGTTTATATCTAATAGAAGTAACAAAATTGATTTAAATTCTATTTTATTATTTTTTAATTTTAAAAAACATTAATGTTGGAATAAGTTTTATCCTTTTAGCAAAGTTTAATTATTTTGATCCTTTTGTTCCTTATTCAACTAGGTATAAAGTAAAATAAAAAGAAGTGATAAAATGGGAACTGAACTTGCGTGGAGCAGCAAACTCGGGGTGTTGTTAGAAAGCCTCATATCTACTCTCTCACTTGGATTGCTGTCAATAAATCATACCGATTAACAAAACCTGCAAAGTCGAAGGCAGAGATATAAGAACAAAGCTATAACGAGCTTAAGTGGGTGGAGGCTGCTAAAGAACATGACCCAAAACAAAATCCAAAGGTTTATAGGAGGAAATTACGGTTTGAGCTTGAGCTGTATTTTGAAATTTTAAATTTGATTTGTTGTAGAGATATCTATTCAAAATCAAATGTAGGGGAATCTGAATGTGTTCGATCTTCACTTTATCCGTACATAGTGAACATGATTTGTCTTAGATTATAATTAAAGTGGTGAACCTTTAATCATGTTGTTTTATATGGACTCCCTTGAACCTTGAAAAAAAAGAAGAGATGGAGAGACATCTCAATTTTTGAGATATGCTTGAAAATAGTGAGGAAGCATTTGTAAATGGTGAAGATATCTGAAAAGTTTTCTTGAAGAGAAGAGAGGCATCTTGAAAGATAATTATAAAGAGGATGAGAGGTTCAAGAAAAATTAAGATAAGAAACCCTAGATGCTTACCTAACTTTAAGGGTATAATTGAAGAGGGTAGATGGGCTGGGCTTTGTGAAGGGAAGATTTGGGTTTGCATATTGGGTTACTTAAAAGAGAAAATGGTGTAAAGTTCGTGATGTTCTTCATCTTTTTCAAATGATTTCTTAGGTTTTTTTATATTAATTAGAGAGATATTAAGTGGACTTAAAATATTACACATATATTATACGATGATATATTTAGTAATTAAAATGTGTCATAGTTAAAACTGAAAAGTGAAGCATGGTTAACTTTGTAAACCTATTTAAAAGAGTAAAATCGTTATGTAGGATACCAGTGCTTGGACACGTGTAATGCACATTTGTTCCATGCAAATAGTATATACAAAATAAATTATATTAAGCTAGGTAAATGACCCGTGATTTGTACGAGATTGAACTATTTTATTAAGCTTACATATGATCATTCAATAATATTCGTATTTTTATTACATATTTAGCAAAATATTTCTATCTTTAGGCAAAACGTTTCTCCAAAATCTTAAAATGCTATATTTAAAAAAATGTTCATTTGAAGTTATAAAGAACAACATTAGACGTTAAAAAAGAGACCAAAAACCGTTGAACAACAATACTCCCAAATAAAGTGAAAATCAGGTCCATACAAGATCATAAGTAACTAAATTTAAATGGAAAATCTTGGACTCCTTTCTTAAAGTTTTGGGCACCACTCACTGTAATGCAACCCAAAAATGCACATTTTTGCAAGACTTCACCAAAAATCACGAAACTTCAATTTTTATAGTCATATTTATATTATTAAAAAGAATGACTAACCTTAATTATCCAAAAGATATGTCGGCCTCGTCCTCTCATGTTGCATCCTCAACTAGGTGATTTTTCCATAACACCTTTACGGAAACCACCTCTTTATTCCTTAATTTCTTGACTTGCCTATCAAGAATTTGAACCCGAACTTCCTCATAAGAGAGGTTATCCTTGACACCAAGACCCTCAATAGGATAAATATACTCGGATCACCAATACAATTTTTAAGCATGGAAACATGGAAAACCGGACGAACCAAAGCCAACTCACTAGGAAGTTTTAATTCTTAGGCAACCTTACCAAATCTTTGCAAGATTTCATAGGGACCCACATAACAAGGACTCAACTTCCCTTTCTTACCAAATCTAACCACCCATTTGCTTGGTAAAATTATCAAATACACCTTATCACTTTCTTCAAACTCCAAGTCCCTTCTCCTGTGATCGGCATAAGACTTTTGCAAACTATAGGCCATTTGCAACCGATTCCTTATGATATGAATTTTTTCCAAAGTCTTATAAAAAAATCAGAACCAAAAAGAAAAGGCTCTCCAACTTCAAACCATCCAATTGGAGACCTACACCTCCAACCATACAAGGCTTCATAAGGAGCCATGGAAATGGATAAATGAAAACTATGATTATATGCAAACTCCATCAAAGCAAATGCTTATCCCAATTTCCATTAAAATCAATAATACAAGCCCTAAGCATATATTCAAGACTTTGAATAGTGCGTTCCGCTTGACTATACGTTTGGGGATGAAAAGCGGTATTCAACTTCACCTTAGTACCCAACCTTTTTTGGAATGACCTCCAAAAACTGAATTTGAATTGTACACCTGATCCGATATGATGGATAACAGAATACCATTGCAACACACAATTTCACCTATGGAAATCCTAGCATAATCTTCTCCCGAATAAGTAGACTTGACAGAAATAAAATGAGCAGACTTAGTCAACCTATCCACAACAATCCATATAGAATCATATGACTTTTGAGTCCGAGGTAAATCCACTACAAAGTTCATATTGATGTCTTCCCACTTCCAAGTAGGAAATTGAAAATCTTCTAGTAATCCACCCAACTTTTGATGTTCGACTTTAACTTGTTGGCAATTTGGACACTTAGCAACAAACTCCGCTAATCCTACCAATATACTTCTTTAAGGTCCTGGTACATTTTCGTCGAACCCAGATGAATTGAGTAGCAGGACCCATGGTCTTCTTCAAGAATCCGGTCCCTCAACCCCTATACATTGGGAACACATAGTATTCCTTGGTACCTTAACATCATATCCGCCCCCTAAGGAGAATGATTCATTCAACTTACCAAGAACCGATTCTTTCAACTCCATCAATGGTTGATTAAGGTGTTGTATGTACATCACCTCAACTACCAATGATGACTCGGAGTTATGTTGGACCATGAATCCCCCATTTGGAGAATCTTCCAACCTCACACCCAACCTAGACAACCTATAAACCTCTTTCTCTAGGTTATTATTGTCTTCATCTATGTGTGACATACTACCCATAGTCATACGACTTAGAGCATCCACAACCACATTGGCCTTGCCAGGGTGATAGAGGACATTCATATTGTTATCTTTCAACAACTCTAACAACCTTCTTTGTCAAAGGTTTAACTCCTTTTGGGTAAACACATATTTGAGACTCTTGTGGTCAGTAAAGACATCAATACGAATGCCATACAAGTAATGCATCCATATTTTCAAGGCAAACACCACGGCCGCTAACTCAAGGTCGTGAGTTGGATAGTTTTGCTCATCCACCTAAAGTTGCCTAGAATCATAGTTTATTACCTTTCCATGTCGCATAAGCACACACCCTAAACACATTCAGGATGCGTAACGATACATAACAAAACCTTTTGTACCCTCCGGTAAGGTCAACATCGGAGCGGAGGTAAGACTATCTTTTAACATTTGAAAACTCCTCACATGCCTCCGACCACTCAAATTTCTTACTCTTTCGGGTCAAAGTAGTTAAGGGAGATACAATGGACGCAAAACCATCCACAAACCTCCGATTTAACCCGCCAGACCTAAGAAACTCCTAATATCCATTGGATTCAAAGGTCTAAGGCCATTTTTCAAACCCCAGCCATCTGTTTTTTTTCTAAGGATCAACCTCAAGTCCCCCTCACTGGAGTGATATGCCAGACATGTTAACCCGCCTAACAAAACTCAAACTTGCTATAACTTGGCAAACAATTGATGTTCTTTAACTAAAAGGGGGTTTGCAAATACGCACCACCCCAAATACCCATGTGATCATCTATTTTTCAAATTACCAAGATGTTGATCAATGAATAATGTGCCGGTGGAATTAATTGAGACCGAAATACATTACCAAGAACTCATGTGCCCATAGTACCCTAGGGGATCCAAAATGACACCATCTTTGTACAGTCCTGAAACTCTCACACCCTAAGTTGTGATCCTCGACCTCAAGTCAGTTTTTGAAAGGTAGCTCTTCGCCTTTGAGTTGAATCAAATGAAGTCGTCAATCCGGGGAGAGGATACTTAATTCCTTAATAAAGTTTGGGGGTGGATTCTTTTGTTAAGATGGCAGAATCAATAACAAACCATTCTCTAACGCCCCATCTTCTCTCTTTGCCCACAACAGACACCGAAGAACTCCACGGAGAATATTCGGCTTCTAATCACCTTGTCTAGTAAAAATCCTTGAGTTGACCCTTCAACTCCTTCAATTCGGCCAGAGCCATCCATTAAGGAAACTGATGGGATTTGTAATCCGGTAGCAAATCAATATACCAATCAATTTTTCCCTGTTTGGGAGGAATACGCCAGGAAGGTCCATTAGGAAAATACCTCGAAAAATTCACTACTACGGGACCGAATCAATGGGAAGGAATTTTTTTGAGTCAAGCTCCTTGGACTCTTACAATATGATTACAACAATCCTTTAGAGATCATTTTGCATGCTTTTAGACAAGAGATGATATGACCTCTAGGCATAGAGTTCCCCCCCCTTCCATTCAACATGGGTTTTCAATTTGGAAAGTTTAAACTTCAACCACACCCTTGTCCTAACAATCCAATATAAGCAAGCAAGCATGCAACCAATCCCACTACCAACAGTAACTCAAAATCAGAAACATATTGAGTTCTACTAGTTCCCATAAGAAACGCTAGTTGCAAACATTTACGGAAAACTTTTATCAACTTTTTTTGCAATAACCGACTCATCACGACCACCGGAGTAGACAAACTATAAAACATGTTTCATCGCACAATACGGGTAAAATATCAAACTTTTGCTATAAGAGGTGGGTAACTAAAATGAGAAGGTTAGCACCTGTATAAATTAAAGTCATATACATCATAGAGAAAACTTTCAAATAACCAGTCACCACCCTCGGGAGAAGGCTCTTCCTCACCCCTAGGAGTGTGATCATAAATCGGTTCTGCAGCACCCACAGGGAGGGGATATAACTAAGAATATAAACTCAGGAAAACCAGAAACGCGAAACCCACAATCGTTTTGCTCTTCTTTGGATCCTAATTTGAACCACTTGCTTGATCTTGACCACTACCCTTGTCTTGACCCCTCACATTTGGGAAATCCCTAAACTTGTGCCCACTTTTACCACACCAAAGCAATTAACCATTCCAACCAAAGATTCACCATAATGACCCTTTCCGCACTTGGCACATATAGGCTTCTCTTGTGGTGAATTTCCCCTCCTTCCATTTTGAGAGCTTGAATTATTTACCTTGTAATTCCGAGCCTTAGGGAACTTGGATAAAACTTGATTAGAAACCCGCTTCTTAAATCTAAGCTTGTTTTGTATATCAAGCCTATTATTTGAAGAACCCCTCCCCCCCCCCCCCCCCATCAAAAGATCATGCCTTCTTTGCATCCCTACTCTTTCTTCTAAGCCTTGCCTCCTTCACATACTTGGAATGCACCATAAGACGATAAATGTTCATGTTGTCATGTAGCATAGCCGAATGACACTCCTCTTGCAAATCATCTAATACTCCCATCATAAATCGACTCATTGTTTCTCTAGGATCGGAAACCAAAGAAGGAGCATATTTACAAATTTAGTGGATTTCAAAGAGTATCGATGAACACTCATACCTTCTTTGTGAAGGTTTATGAACTCCACCACTTTATCCTCCCTCATCTCCCTAGGAAAAAATTGATCTAGAAAAGCCTTCTTACAGATATTCCAAGTTAACGGACCACCCCTCAATGGCCTATGATCCCTCCATTGCACAAATTATGCTTGAGCCATGTCCTTGAGTTAATAAGTAGCAAACTCGGCCTTTTCAATTGCGGACAACCCCATAGCCATAGTATCTTATAGACTTTCATCGATGAATTCTTGGGGCTCTTCCTCAACCTTAGAGCCGTACAAGGTAGGAGGGTTCATCCTAGTGAATTCCCTTAGACAGGAAGCCATAGTAGTGATTTGTTGATGAGGACGGGGTACAACCTTCCGATTTGCTTGGGTCGTGGACGCTTGTGCTTGAGTGGTGATAGCTTGGGACATTTGAATAAGAGCAGTCCTTAAATTCTCATCCGTCAAAGGTGGAGGATTGGCCAATGCTTGCTCCATGTTAGCATTTTCTTAAAGTGGAGGAACTTGATTACCATGGGGAGGAGCTCCTGCATTTAAAATTTCCTCTTTCTAATATCTCCGTGTCGCGCGTTTTCTTCTTGTGTTTCATTAATTCGTATATCCAGCAATTGGCATAGTGGCGCTGAAATAAGAAAAAACTCACACCATAAGTATACTATAATGGCATGATACGAGATTTCCAAGAATATGAGAATTTCCTTGGCGTTATGTAAGTTCCTATCCATAAGTGTGGAACGTTTCACAATTATGAACATGAACTTACATAGAAGTGGTTTCGACATACATTAACTCTAAGATAATGCAACGTGGTTATGATATCAAGTTTGTCACATCCGGGTTTACCCCCTAGACGTAATCGGCATCGTCATCTTCTTTGAGGACTAAGAGTAGCCTCTTAGTTTACATCATCATTTTCATTAGTCGAATTTAGCGGAAAATTTAAAACCTTTATTACTTATACATTGGAGGTTTATGTAGACCTCTACATACACAAAATTATATATATAGCCTTCTACTTTTATGGCACATACACATATAAGATAAAAATTAGTCTCAAAGATCGTCTCATCTCATAACCGTCTAACTAGATTTACAATATGGGCATAGCCCATGCATCAATGTAAAGAGAGCCACATATAGGCTTTATACAATCCGTACTCAAATGAAAGGAGATAGAATATAATAGTCTTAGAACTAAAATGAAAACATAAGCTTGATATTTGCATCGCCCTCTGAAGATGAGGACATACCCTACTTGGATGATCAAAGGATCCAAGTCTTCTTCAAGTCGTCTTCCAAAACACTTCAATGACTGGAACATAAAAATGTTTGGGAAAAGGGAACCAAAATGGGGTAAAGAGCCTTTGGGCTAGTTTTCAGAAAAGAGTAATAGCTTTATAAAATGAAAGCAAGTAGGGAAACTAAGATTTTCAAGATAGCATTTGAGCTATATTTTTTAGCACTAATCTCAAATCACTAGAAAAGTTGTTTTCAAAACATACAAGATAAGTATATTTTGGGAAAAGTATTGAGCACCCATGCGGGGATGTGAGTTTCAGATTAACTTAAGTCTCCATGAAAACCATGTAGTCATCATGGGCAGAAAAGCGTCATACTTTTTAGATGAATTCTTTTCACAATTTATTAGTGTATCCATTAGGCGGTTCAAGTCCTATACTCTGTCAAGTTTAGGATGTTCTTTGGCAGCGTAAGGTAAAACGTTATATCAACACTATAACTATTAAGTGATGGTTGTTGGTTAGAGAAACTCCACAACAAAAGTTGCATAGTTCCTCAAGAGGTTCTGCTTAGTATGAATAGGGGTATGAGACTTCATTAATGCATTGCATGAGTAGATTTTGAGAGGACCGCAATTTATTACCCAAAAATGAAATAAAATAATTGTGTAAGGAAAAGACAACTTTGCCCTTCACATATCTGGATTGGACTATCCTTAATCTAACAGTCCAACTTCCAAAAGGCATACTCACTCATATAAAATTGAAAAAGTGCAAACTCGGTGTCATTGGAAATATCTCCAAGGGATTTCCAAACATATCAAGAACTACCTTTAACTCATCCTGAACTAGAAGTTATGGCCGTTTGAAGTTGACCAAAACTCAATTTTTCCTAACTTAAGAAAATTTTCAGATTTTAGTTCTTCCCAAAACTTACTATTTCAACTTCTAAGCTTCTTCCTAATTATCTCAATTTGCGATATGTTAAAATCGTATCTACCAATTGACAAACTATATCCAACATATGTTCACTACAGAATGTCCTAGGAAAACCTACATATGCATATGCATTTGATCCTTGCTTGTAAAGTACAACTAGTTCGTGTATTCCTTACGTTATAACCATTCCCCATTCATTTGGGGGACTATTAGTTATATTAAAAGAGTTAATCTGAAATGAAGAGAAGATGAAAAAGAGGAACTTGGAAAGTTGAGAACTTGAAAAGTCCTATTATACTTTAGTGATAAGGAATTTCTCCCTCACAGGCGGTGGAAAGAAAAATAGAAGAAATTAAACATAGAAACACTCCTATAAATGTTAAAAGGGTTGGAAAGAGGGACCCCCCTCGCCCCAACGTCAATGTCGCTCGACTCGACTTCTATTTTGGCTTTGGAAAATGATCAATCGAGAATTATTTTTTGCACAAAGTTTGTTATAATTATTTATTTAATTTTAAATTAAATGGCCAAAACGTTCTCAATTAATTAGTTGATGATAGAAAATTTTTTAATTATTTAGTTGAAATTAACCAAAATGTTTTAACTTTTTAGTTGGTAAACTGAAACGTTCTGACCCGACTCGGATCCGCACGACCCATTTTATTGAAAAAAATCCTATTTTATTATGAATTTCCCGTTGTTGGAAGTGAGTTTTGAAAGGTTGCAACTTTAAAAAACAGGCATGATCGTTTGAAATATTGCAAACTTTCATGAATGGTCATGTGGATTTTGAAAGGTTTCCACTTTTAAGAACCAGTTCCTCTTGACTATAAATACCACTAGATCTTAAGAGTTTTTCATGACGAATTTTCGTGATTTCTTCTTCTTCTGCACAAAGTTTCTTTGTGTAATTTAGTGTCATTAAGTGACTCACTAACACTAGCATTTAGGGTATCAATAGAATGGGGATTGAGATTATTCTATCCTGGGAGGACATATTCCAAATCAAACCTTGGATATTAGAGGAGAATAATTTTCTTAATAGGACATTGTGCATTCATTGGGCTAGATCTTTTTCCATTCTGATTTCCAGAATTCTAGTATGTTTACATATTTTAGTTTTTTGTGAATTAACTTTTGTTCTTCTACTCTTACTGGTTCATTAAACTTTTGTAACTTCGTATTTTTCCCAAGTTTTTTGAAATCAGTAATTCTTTTTTTTTAGAAACAAATTGGCAACAAAAACTAGTTTGACTATTGATCTAGTGTTGAGTGTTGAATCGCTTTATGACAATTATGATTGGAGAAAAAATTAATTTTAAGAGAACCTTATTATATATAGATTTTACAGACAAATATTGAAACACTATCATGAAGTATCCAATTCTTTTTTATCAGCAACCGAAATGTGGTTTTAGAAATCAGAGGCAGGTCTTTAAAGTCTTAGTGGGATATGGTCGCAAAAAGAGTTGTGCGATACAACTTCTCCTGTTTTCCACTCCTATTAGAGGCTACATTGAGAAGTCTTTTTTCTTAGCTAGAGAGGCATTGAAGTTGGCTACATAAGTACTGAACATAGTGGTGTGATGATGCTGCATATAATGCCCCCTCGAACAGCTCTTTTTCTTAGTTTATCCTTTCCTATCACTAGTTTTTCCTCCTTTTTCCTTCTCTACCTTTCTTATAAGCATCCTTTTCTTCCTCCCACTCATAAGAATATGGTTTCAACTTTGAATTAGGTCGAGCAGGGTATTATGGTGTTTATATTCACTCTTTGCGACCTGAATACTATATGTACTTATGGAATGTCTTATAGTTTGTACCTCAACATGCCCCTTTAATCTTGTATGCCAAAACACGTAGACCAACTTTCAACCATTTTTAATGTACCTGAATGTTGAATAACATCAGCATAATCTTGACTGGTTTTTTCTCTGTTAATTTTGCTAACCACTATTTGCATGTTGTACGGTTGGGTAATTTTACGCGAAATTGTCCCTCTTATTGAATTAGCAAGATCTCATGCAGCTTGGTTGACATGGGACGCGAGAGTTATAGAGTTAGAAAGTAATGATGAGAAGTACTAATTTGCCAAAATTCTGTCACGACCTGAATCTACACCATGGATGTAGCCAGCACTCAAGACCATTGTTGGTCCCCAACCGAACCCTCATCTTGGCTGACTATAAGTGGAAGACTAACTTAAGCATGCAAAAGCTTAAAATCTGAATAAAAATTCGTGAAATTGAAATATAAAACTTTAACTCAAAAGAAAACTCTGAATAATATAATCTGATCAATTCGCTATAAAATAGGCAACTTAAGTCTTTTAAAACATTTATCAAAATAAATGATTATAAAGACTTCTCAACTATACTGACTAACTATGAAGCCATAATAATGGAAGTAAGGAAGAGACCCACAACATCCTGACTAAACTGAAAATTAAATGAAATCCTCCCAAAACAAGGAGGCTCACCATAGCTAACTCGATCTCTTGGATGTATCAATGAATCTCTTGTTGATAGTTCTAAATACATGTGTCTACATCATCGAAAAATGCAGGCCAAATGTCTCATTACGTGAAATGTACGAGCATGTAAGGGATATTCTAAACCATAAAATAAGCTTGAACTTGATAAAAATGGAAACATACTTCCCTCTTTTCAAACTTACTCAACTCAAGGAATGCTCAAGGATACTCACAACTACTCAAACTTCTCAACTCTGATGTACTCAAGGATAAAATACTCAACTTGAAATACTTCGTTCATGAAACTCAGGGATAATGCAACAGTAAAAGATGAAATACATCGAAAGCTTTATAAAACGGTAAAAGCAACTTCATTTGTTAAAGAAAATGAAATAACAAACTCAATTGTACTTATTTAATAAAGTAATATAATTTCTGTGGGAGTTTCTTTAATCGACAACCATCACTTAAGAGTTGTAGTGATGATACAACACTTTACCTCACGTTGCCAATGATCATCCTATACCTTGCATCAATATAGGACCTAACTTAACTTATTGGGTCCACTAATCTATTGTGAAAAGGATTCATCTAAAACGTATGACCCTTTTCTACCCATGGTGGCTACATTGTTTTATAGAGACATGAGTTATTTAAACGCGTGCTCGCCCCCAAGTCGGTGCTTAATACTACTTCCAAAATATAATATCTCTTACGTTTAAAAACATACTTCTTCCGTTATTTGAGATTACAACTCAAATACTTAGCTCAAAGGTTATCTTGGAAATTTCAGTTTTCCTTGTTGCTTCATTTATAAAGCTATTACTCTTTTCTAAAAACTAGCCCGAAGGATTTTTGGAAATCTCAGTTTCCATTTTTATTTAAATGTAAAAACATTTTAAATCTCTTTAGGAATACTTAGTCCTCATATACTTTTGAAGAAATGAACTTCAAGTTTACTCTTAACTCTTTACTCTTTACTCAACTTTAACTTTAAGCCTTAAAACAAAGTTTAAACGTTTGAAAAAGACTTTTGAGAACTTTATAAACCTTACTTTGACTTACTTCTTAACTTCTACGAATTTTTTTTTTGATTCCCAAGGTCCTTTTACACATTTATATTAATCACTATTGGAATATTTTTGTTGAACGACTTGTCCGGGCGGTTTCACATTTTTCTTTGCTGAAAGGCGCTGTTAGGCCTAAGTTTGAATTCCAATTTCATTGCCCCTTTTTCCAAAGTATAAAGCCCTTTCCCATGTGCAGCAGGTGACGGCATAAACGGGTTTCTCAATGATGCCTTCACCCCGACCGGAGTCCCTTAGATATGATGCAAAAGGGCTCTTGGTCTATCCTTGATCAGAGATTTCTCTATGAAAAATATGAATCGAAGTTTGAAGAAGGGGAGGGAGAAGGAGCCCTTGACCCGCAGGATTGACTCTTAACTTTCCTTGAATTGAACTATGTATTCAAGGTTCATGACCTCATTTCTATGGATGATTTCATTATTTTCAACTTGGAGGGTTCATGCGGAATTATGAGCATGAACTATTCAACTCGAGAACACATGGTGGATACATTGTTTTATAGAGACGTAAGTTATCTGAACGCGTGCTCCCCCCAAGTCGGTGCTTAATACTACTTTCAAAATAAAATAGCTCTTACGTTTAAAACATACTTCTTTCGTGATTTGAGATTACTGCTCAAATACTTAGCTCAAATGCTATCTTGGAAATCTCACTTTTCCTTGTTGATTCATTTAAAAAGCTATTACTCTTTTCTAAAAACTAGCCCGAAGGATCTTTGAAAATCTCAGTTTCCATTCTTATTTAAATGTGAAAACATTTTAAATCTCTTTAGGAACAATTAGTCCTCATATACTTTTGAAGAAATGAACTTCAAGTTTACTCTATACTCTTTACACTTTAATCTTTACTCAACTTGAACTTTAAGTCTTAAAATAAAGTTCAAACGTTTGAAAAAGACTTTTGAGAACTTTATAAACTTTACTTTGACTTACTTCTTAACTTCTAGACTTGACTCTTAACTTTCCTTGAATTGAAGTATATATTCAAGGTTCATGATCTCATTTCTATGGATGATTCATTATTTTCAACTTGGAGGGTTCATGCGGATTTATGAGCATGAACTACTCAACTCGATAACTCAAAGGTACTTCTCATCTCAAGAATGTCCGATTTATAGGGTTCATACGAAATTATGGGCATGAAAAATCAACTCAAGGACTTCATGGGTAACATGTAATAGTCCCACGATTAGAAATATAATCTCAAAGAAGATTAGAAACTCAATACTCAAGACTTAGAACTTGAAGATACTCATCTAAATGGTACTCAAATTTATGGAGTAAATGCGGAATTTATGGGTTTGAATGACTCGACTCGAAGGTCTACCTAACTACATGGAACGCATGTATATAACTCTTCTCATTTTCTTACTTACTTCCTCAAATCAGTAGTTCATCTCAAAGGATTCACAATTGAACTCAAAGGTTTTCTTGAACTTTAGTCTTAACTCTCTCTTGAATGTAAATAATAAATTCAAGAGTTATGGTTCATGATATAAAGAATCTAGGTGATATTGTAGAATCATGATTACATTCTCCTCAGTCTCATGCTCACTTACTCGATTCTTGAAACAAGTTATTAGAATTTGTACAAGACTCCACCAAAGAGACTAAAAGGGATTTTCTGAAAAATGTTTGAAAGAACTCTCACAACTCTACTATTAACTCTACCTTGAATGTGATATATGAATTCAAGGTTTTGATTTGTGATAGGAAAGGTCTCATGATGTTTAGGAATGATTTTAGATCGCTAAACATGAGAAAAGACTGAAAACCAATATTTGAGAGTTGGTCCGCGATGCGGAGAGGCTTTAAATTTTTGGTATCGAAAATGTTTTTTGAGGCAAAACATCTTGTGTCAGCTCTGCGATGTGAAAAAAAAATTCCCAAGTCAGGGAAGTGTCTGTGTGATGCGAAGGGGGTTCCAAATTTCGACCGACGAAATTTCTTCTTCATTTTCTGACCCCAATTGGCCTAAATTCGATTATTTTTCTCAATCTCTCTTTAGATTTAAATAGAAAACACATGAACACAAGATTCTAACTCTAACAACTCTATAAATCGACACAATAACCTTAAGAACTCCTCAATCTCATCCGAATTCAAGAACGAATTCATGAATACATAACAAGAATATCAAAGCTTCAACTTTCTAAAATGAATTCAACGCTCAAATTGACATGATTGGAATGTGGTGAACAAACACAACACTATGGAAGTTTACATACCTGAAACAATTTTCATCTTGAAGAACTTGAAGGCAAATCTGGAAAGAAGAACCCTAGCCTTCACTTCTCTTGAACTTCTTGAGCGTATAAATTTTTGAGTGAATGAGAGGGCTTAGATTTTAGAAAACTGATTTTCTACACGTTTAGGAAAATTTAGATGACCTTCTAAGGATTTTAGGGATAAAATACCCCTAAAAAACAAATAAATAAAATGAGCTTGCAGTCAGAATTATTTTTCACTAGGTAGTGAAGTCCGTGTTGACTCCGCCTCGCGGAGCTATCACGGAGCTACTGTCAGGTTTACGTGTCGTTAGTAAATTCGTCATAACTTTTTAGTCAGATCTTAGAATTTAGAAAACTCGGTGGAGTTGGAAAGAGGACTCGAAGGGATTTAATTTAATATCTTATGAGGCTCCTAACTTATCTTGTACTAAAAGTTATGGTCACTTTAAGTTGACCCAAAAACTTAAGAAAAACATTTGAGTGACTTGAGTTCTTTTTTCTTTGGTTCTTCTTGAAACTCAAGGTACTACTTCTAGTGACCTTAACACTGAGGAGAAATTTTAATTCCTTTGTAAAATATCACTCAGTACGAAGAATGGTTCAATTCTTAGTACCATATTTTTTTTCTAGGGTGTTACAAAACCATTTTCAATAAGACAAGCTAGCTAAAAATTGGCAAAGATCTCAAGATTATAGATGATAATCATGAGATTCATGTTAATACGATAATTGAGTCAGATAACGTAGAGTTCTTTGAACACTTTATCCATATAAAATTGAATGTGAGTCAACAAGTGAACGACCTAAACGACCGTGGAAAGAGTCAACATAAAATACACTACCTAGTAAGGATCTTAGACGTCGCACTCGCCAACAAAAACTCTCTTCTTTTGGACCAGATTTAGTGACATTATTGCTTGAAGATGAGCCTCAAACATTTAAAGCAACTCTATATTTATCTGAGTCAACTTATTGAAAAGCATTCAATAGTGACATCCAATCAATTTTAAGTAATCATACTTGGAATTGGCTGATCTTCTTCCAGGAAATAAACATTTAAGACAAAGTGGATCTTCAGAAGGAGAATGAAAGTTGATGGGACTATTGACAAATATAAGGCTAGACTTGTAGTCAAAGTATAAAGACAAAAAGAAGGTCTAGACTACTTTGACACACACTCTCCAGTAACGAGGATAACATCAATTAGGATGTTAATAGCGGTAGTGCATGATCTTAAAATCCACCAAATGGATGTAAAGACAATCTTCTTAAATGGAGAGTTGGAGGAAGAAATTTACATGGAACAATATGAAGGGTTTGTAGCTCCTAGTAAAAAAGAGAAAGTGTGCAGACTTGTGAAGTCACTTTATGGGTTCAAGCAAGCACCCCAACAATGGCATACTAAATTTGACCAAAAATTGGCATGCTAAATTAGACCAAACAATGTTGGCAAATGGATTCAAGATTGACGAATGTGATAAGTGTGTTTACATTAAAAATGTTCTGATAAGTCATTGTTTTTCTCTATGTTGATGACATGTTAATAATGAGTAAAGATATTAACGATATAAATGCTACTAAGCGAATGATGTCCAGCAAGTTTGATATGAAGGACTTAGGAGTTTCTGATTCTATCTTACGGAATAGGATTCTCAAAACTCCTCAGGGACTAGCATTATCTCAACCTTATTATATTGAAAGAGCACTAGATAAATTCAAGTACTTGAATTTCAATGTTATCAAAACTCCAATTGATTTAAGCTTTAAATTTCAAAAGAATGTAGGTGAAAGTAATTCTCAATTGGAATATACTAGAGTGTTGGGAAGTTTGATGTATATTATGAATTGTACGCGACCAGATATAGCATGTGCTATTAGAAAATTGATTGGGTTCACAAATAATCAGAATCAAACTCACAGGATGGAAATGAAACGTGTGTTAGGGTATCTGAAACATACACAACAATATGTTTTGCATTATAATAAATATCATGTCGTGATTGAACGATATAGTGATGCAAATTGAATCACCGAGTTAAATGAAGTAAAATCCACAACTGGTTATGTGTTTACACTTGGTCAAGAAGAAGTCTCTTGAAAATTGTCCAAGCATATATGTATCACTTACTTCACAATGAAATCTGAATTTATTGTTTTAGATAAGTTTGATGAAGAAGTTGAATGAATCCAAAATTTTCTTGAGGATATTCCATTCTGGACCAAACATGTGGGACCTATTTGCATACATTGCAATAGTCAATCATCAATAGGTAGGGCAGGGAGCTTCATTTACAACGGGAGGTCTCATTATATATGCGAAGTCATAACACCATAAGACAAATGTTCTCTAGTGAAATTATCACAATTTATTATTTGAAGTCAAGCGATAATGTGTCATATCTATTTTACGAAAATATATAGAAAAAGAAAAATGAGTAAGTTTTGAAAAATCAATTAATCTTATGATTTAAGATAAATAAATTTCTGAATTCACAGAGTCGCCATTTAATTTTTTAATAAAACTCAAGAAAAACTTTTATAATTATATTCAAAAGATTTAAACATATAATATCAATTGAGAAAGGGTTCAAAGTTCAACTGTACATTCCGAGAAGGTGTTAGGCCTCGGAATGCCCGCTTACTTGCGGTTGACCGGCGATTTGACTAAAAATAACTTTTCAACAAAATTTTCGATTTTTAAACAAGTAAGGAAAATTCATATTTTTTTAATCACTTATTCCTATTATTTTCTAATTAATTATTTCAATTGGAAATAACGTGTAGATAGCCCATATTTCGACCAATTTTCATGTACATTGTACTGTATACAAAGTATATGAAGACCTATTCAATATTCAGTCTTGTTTCAATGCACCTAAGCCTGTATATCATGTATACATTATCTGTATACCACTATATATAGAAGATATATAGCATTTTTTCAAACTTTCCGGGGCTTGGAATTGGAGTTTAACCCCTGATCATTGGTCCCCTTGAATCGAACAACAAAGAAGATGACTCTAAGAAATCCAACTCGATGATATGCTAAGAGGGGAGTCCGAAGGAACTCGGATGGAGTTTCACATACAAAACGGAAGGAAGAGAATTAACAAAGAACCTTTTCCCTTGAATTAAAGTTAATAGAGAGAAAAAGAATTATTTACACAAATAATTGATATCTAGGTGCTCAAATAGATAATAAAACAAAATGCATAGTGTATAAATCAATGATAATGACTAAGCTTCCTATTTGCAGTAACAAACGACATAAACCAATGGTAACATATACATTACTATAAATCATAAGCATATCCTTGTATATAATACTTAGTCACAATCATAATATCAAATCACTCTTGAATACATAGAACTTAATACTAATGACTCAAATAAAATTCTATAACTTAGCTAATAGCTACTACTTTCAAATAAGACATATCAAAATGATGGAGGGATATGTATAACTTTTTCTTGTTTTAGAAATAAAATAAAGTCATATCCAGAAATGTGGCCAAATCATACAGATGCACCAAACTTAAGTTAGAAGAATGAAACCAGAAGCACGGCAAATGTCATCAGGACAAAGTGAAACAAAGCATACATTCCAAAGTAGACTTAACGAAGAAACCAAATAAAAGAAATTGAAACGGTTAGTAACAAACACAATATAAGAACTTGAAATGTTGACATCTTAATTCATTTGTTCTACTCAAGGCAAAAGAATAAAACATGTGGCATCGAAAATTAAACAATATTTTGTATTCATGGCGATCACAAAATATAGATTAGACAAATAGAGATCTTGACAATAGCTATAAAAGGAAAGCTAATAACATAGAAAGCGTAAGGTGACAGAACCATATAGCCTATATACACAAAGTTTGTAAATCACATAATTTAAATAGCACTACCAACATGAATCAAAAGCAAATTTTATTATCGGATCAAAGCTTGTTTTTTGTCCGAAAACTCACAAGAAAAAAATAAATTCGAAATACACATAATTACTGCCACATTAAACGGAACACAAAAGGAACGACATACTTTCTCGAGCCATCCGAAATGAGACCAACGAGTAGGGACGTGCTCATTTTCCACCACACGAGTTACGAATCTTCGAGCACTGACCACGAAATGCACCAAGACTATGAACAACTAGTAGGATTAAAGAAAATGTATAAAATTTCTTGAATATAAATGTGACTATTCAAAAGAAATCCCGACTCTAAACTTCAAGACTTTTTTCCACCAACTCACTGTAACTATCTCCAACCCTTTTTCCTCAACTTTTTCCCAAATTTTCTCTGCTTTTTTATTGAACTCCCAACAATGAAGAATGAGTAAATATTATAAGGGGAGATTTAGGGCAGAAAGAGGGGGAAAACCTAAATCTAAAAAAAATTGAGATGATTTTTGAATAATCATAAAATATACTAATTATATACTAATTAGGATAGATTCCTAATAAAATAAATTCTCAAAACAAGACACAAACTATTAAATAACATGCAAACTTTAATCTTTTTTTCTATAAAATTATTACAGTAATATTTTAATTATAATCATAAAAGAAATTAGACGCCGTGAATTATTTCTTCAGGAGGTTAAACTTGGGTGTGTCAACAACTGTCCCTCATTTTACCTTGGATTGATGCACAAAGAATTCAGAAAATAATATTTCCAGACACAATTTTTACCGACCACATAATTCCATAAACTTTAGGAAAGGATTTAGTACGGACCTTAAGAATTATGGTCGAACCCTAGACCTGAGTTTCCTACATATCTCAGGCTATATGAGAATTCAGGACACTTGTAGTTCGACATGTTTGATTTAATGCACGATTTTTAAAGAGTTAGAAAGTCACTCCGGTACCGAATTATGAGGGGACCGGAATGCTCTAGAATAGGATTTAAGAGCGAGTGTTGAAATACAGTCGAGTTTTCAACACTGAGCTCATCTACATATCTTATACCTTAGGAATCAGGCTACTTGTAGTTCGACTCGATCAGTTAAAAAGGAAATCCTTTATGTTAGATAACTTTTTGTGACAACCCCCTCGGGATCCACATACTCAGGTATTGTTTCTCTTCCTTCGTGCCATTGGGCGCACTCGCTCTATTAAAATCCCCTCTTATTGGCCTCTCGCTGCCTTCCAGGGAGCCTCGACCCGTGACCTATGGCTCTTTCCTCCCTCCCCCAAGGAAGATCGCTCTTACATTTGATCTTGCATCTCAATTTGTAAGAGGTGATCTCCTTGGGAGGGGATGTAAAGGACCATAGGTCACGGGTTCGATTCTCCCTTGCGGCTGCGAGCCAATAAGAGGGGATTAAGAGAGCGAATGGCCCCCATGGCAGAGACTATACCTGAGTATGTGGATCCGAGGGGTTGTCACAAAAAGGCGGCCTTTTTTGTGACAACCCCCTCGGGATCCACATATTCAGGTATTGTCTCTGCCATGGGCGGCCATTCGCTCTTTTAATCCCCTCTTGGTTCTGGAAGAGTGACAAATAAAATGAGTATGTAAATGAGCTTGCAAGCTCTTATCCATGAAGGTGTATATCTTCACATCCATAGGCAAGAATCTACACGGACATAATTTCCAAATCTCTTGGTGTACTTACATTGAAACTTGCTTCCGGCAGATATCAAAAATTCCGGAGGCGAGACCCAAATCGAGAAATCTAAAAGAAAAAATTCACATGCCTTATGATGGTTGCGTGGTTTGATTGTGGTGGAAATCACTCCTCTGCTCGCGTACTAAGAGTTTGACACTCATCTTTGGAATATGTCCCAGTTCCCTGCTAAGAAAACGTTCCACATTGTGTTGAATCCTTGTTGATGTTGTCAGCACCTGTGGTTTGATTTGACAATTGATCCTCTTGGATGCTCTGGACAAAGACTGAAACAGATTGTTAGTAGAAAATGTAACTGGAAAAGTGATAGTATATTTACGATGTTTTTCAGTTACTCTTGATGTGAAAGATGTCATATAAGTAAGTTCAGTGCATATCGCTTTCAAACACAGTATGTCTGTTACAACTCATGATTTTCTGAGGATTCGGATATGTCATTGCTTGTTTTCTGCAAGGCAAACTCCAGTGATCTCTGCAACGAGCTAGCTAGATCAATAATTATCCAACTGTAGCGATGTGGATGATTTGATTATTATCCAACTATAACGAGGTTGATTGCTCGATAATTATCCTACTACAACGAGGTCAATGTCTCGATAATATTCCAACTGTAAGGAGGTGAATGATCGATGGTTATCCAACTGTAACGAGGTGGATGACTCGATAATTATACAACTGTAACGACGTAGATGGCTCGATGATTATCCAACTGTAACGAGGTGGATGGCTTAATAATGTTCCAATTGTAACGAGGTGGATAGCTCGATTATTATCCAACTTAACGAGGTGGATAGCTCGATAATGTTTCAACTGTAACGAGGTGGATGCTCGATAATTATCCAACTATAACAAGGTGGATGGCTTGATAATATTCTCACTATAACAAGGTGGGTGCTCGATGATTATCCACTTGTAACGAGATGGATGCTCGATAATGTTCCAACAGTAACAAGGTGGATGGCTCGATAATAGTCTAACTGTAACGAGGTGGATGGCTTGATAAATATCCAACTCCAACGAGGTGGATGGCTCGATAATATATGCTTCTAAAAAGGTTCCACGTCGTGCTGCATCTTTTCTTTCATGTCGTTTGCACTTGTGGTTTGATTTGAGAATTCATCCTCTTGGATGCTCTCGAAAAATAATGAAATAAACTTACTAGAAGAAATTATAATTTAAATAGAGAAGTGATATGCTTTACTGTTATCGGCAAATGTTCTGCATCAGCCTCTTTCGGTCTTGACGTAGTAGATGATGACTTGATATGATGTGAAAATGATGCTCCATCCATTGATAGGATGATGATGTTCCATTGATGATCCATTGGTAGGATTGATGACGCTCCATTGATAGGATGATGATGTTCCATTGATGATCCATTGATAGGATGATGTTGATTCATTAATAGGATGATGATATCCATCGATAAATATGGTCATGTCTTCTGGATTTTTAAAAAGGGGTAAAATTATCTTCATTTATACATACATAGAATGTCCCTCTAGGAGGGTCTCACATTACCACGCCTAATATCGACGCGATTTGTGAATCTTCTTCAAATGTTAATGATGTTAAAGAGAATGTACTTGAATGTCATTGTACATGATTCTACATGGTGAGAGTCATGTTTTCACTTGTTCATATTTGAACATTTGCACTCAATTGTAGCTCATGCTTTGCTGGAAATTTGAACAAGGTGTTGTTGCTCGTATTTTGAAATCTTCTTTTTCTTCTGAAAACTTTAATGACTTTCCTGCATCCACAGAAAAACTTATTTTTTAAAACAAACTAATCTGTGTTGACTTCTTCAAATGCTTGCTCCTTGACTTGCTATCTTCAGTTGATCGCTCCCATCTCTTGATTCTTGATGAACAAGACAAAACATTTATGCAAAATATTTAAAATAAATAGGTAAAATCTTTAAGAAAAAGGGTTTAAAAAAACTGTAACTGAAAAATGTCATTGTCAAGTATCATGTCACGTCAAGCTTGATGAACGTATTTGGGTTGATATGTCGAGATCTATCAGACAACTTGTCAATAGGATTCCGAACATTGTTAAAGTTTTGACGATAGGAATCTTGAAATGTCAAAGATTGTTAAAGTTTATTTCGGATCTTCAAAAATAATGTTTGGGGATCACTAGAAGTTACTTCTGAACTCCTGATTATGTCGGAGTTATTCACAGCTACTTTAAATCTCTAATGCAAACAAGATGAAAATTTTTTAGGTCTGTCCCAATTAAGTGTCTTGGTGTATCTTGAACTATTAGTGAGAAAAATCATGAAATTTTTTAGATCCTCTCACAAAATTTGTTCCAGTTAGGATTCCCAACGTAACTTCAGTCTTGACTTGTTGAGGAGATCTTGTTTTTTAGAAATTTTTGAGTCTCCCTCAAAAATTTCGTCCAGTTTTTATTGTAAAGGAAAATAGAAATTGTAGGGGAGATATGATCGAGTAGTTGTGGCGCCTACGTATCTCGTTGAGGCAGGAATCTGGTCAAACATAGTTTTCATCTCGAGGATTAACAAAAATAAGAAATTACAAAAAAATGATTGAGACCGACATTGGCCGCCTACGTATCTCATTCTTGAGAATTCAGGTCAGACGTAGTTCATTTACAACAGATAATTTTCTAACTAAAGAACATAAGATAATTACAAAAAAAATGATGCATTACATGGGGAAAAATAAAAAAAGTTATGAATCTTCAAATAGAACATCTCTTGAATCATCTGAGTTGATTGACAACTCTAGATGAATGTCTATGTTCCATCATGACATGTTCGAACAAAATCATCGATGTATTTTCTAACTAAAATGTTGAGTTCTCTTTTTTGATCTTCTCTCCGATGGACCCTAATTCTAAGTTCTTTGACACATTCATACTTTTCTAGATTTTCGGTTTTTGTATCATCTAGATTCGAGTTATCCTGAGTCTCAAATTGTTTCAAATTTTTGAAAAGTTGTTTAAATATCATGACCTCATCGTCATACTCTTATAACTCATCTTCATCTATCTCATTTTGTTCATCAAGCTTGTGACAAGACATGAATTGGCCTGTTATATAAAAAAATATTTTACTAAAACCAAAAACAAATATTGTTAGATAAAAAAATTAAAGCCAAGCAAAATAATTCTCAAATACTACGTTTTTTCTTTACATTTTATACAAACCGAAACGCAATTTATACATTTCGGCTTCTTGTGTATAAGTGAGAAAGGGCGAGGGTGTCAGCGAGATACTGGAAGAGGGTGCGAGAGATGGGTAACAAAAATATATGTATTTTTTTACAATGTTCTCTACTTATACAATTAGAAAACAATTTTTATCCTTGTGTTTGTATAACAAGTGAGGACAGCTGAGCGAGAGATTGGAGGAGAGTGGCGAGCGAGATATTTGGGAGATAGCGCCTGACAATTTTTTTTGCAAACGTTTTGCTATGGTTACTAATTAAATAAACCCTAGCTACTCCATTTTATTTTACGGTTATTAGTTTGATCTTACATACCATTTCATCTTCTTCTTTTTTTTATGTATTATTGAAATATATTAAGCTTATTAACTGTCTTATATTTCTAGGAAGTGTTCAAAATAAAGACAAACAAAAAAAATACTAACAAATAATCTATTTATGAGCACACATGTCGCATGTTTCAATTATCACTCCCGAAATGGTGCAATTGGCTTGTTGCTAAGAGCCGTCTATTTACTAGGAGCATTTTTATAAAATAACTTTTTTTAAAATTGGTTTTGAAAAAGTAAAAAAAAATAACGTGTTTGATTAATGCATTTGAAAAATAATTTTGATAAGCAAATTGTGTTTGGCTAATTTATTAAAAAAGTGTTTTTGAAAGTCAAATTACGTTATAATATTAACATGATGAATTAAATTTAATTAAAAATATCAAACAAAATAAATTTAAAAATCACTATACAAATCAAATCACTCTATTCGAAAATTTCACCACAAACATATTGTTGTTACAAAATAAATAAAGTCCTCCATATTTTTATCCTACGAAAATATTGTTATTACCTTTATTTCTAATCCTATAAAATAATATATAAAATATAAACAAATAATCATATATTTATATAAAAGAGAACCTATGCCGCCCTACGTGGCGCCACCACAAACAAGTCTTATAATTTTATTTATTTTTAAAATTAGCCTTATTTTTTTATGAAAATATGTGACTTTTATGAAAAGTTGTGATTTTTAATGAAGAGTTGCGACTTTTATCAATAATTATCTTTTATAAAAAGTTATGACGTTAATAAGAGTTGTGACTTTATCAAAAGTTGTGATTTTTTGAAAAGTTGTGATTTTACGAAAAGTTGTAATTTTCATGAAAGGTTGTGAACTTTGCGAAGGGTTGCAACTCTTTCAAACAGTTGTAACCTTTATGAGAAGGTACAATAAATATTTGTTCACACTACCTTTTATTGTCTATAAATTGAGGGATTTTCTCTCATTTTAAAATAACAAAAAAATATTATCTTCTTCTTTCGCAAAATTAAATATTTGTCTATTTTGCTCGTGTTAAGTGACTTACTGACACCACTATTTCTGTATCAAGAAGTTGATAATTAAAATCATTTCATCCTGAGCAAATTAATTCTTTAAACCTTTGGTACTGTAGAGGAATAGTTTTCTTAAAGCCGGGACATTGTGCATTCAGTGGACTCGATTTTTTTCTTTCTATTTTCACATATCCTGGTATATTTTTACACTCATTATTTTATGCTTATATTATTAATTATTTTTTTAAGTACATGTTTTAAACTCTGTTGTTTATGTTTCTACAAAGTTATTGTCTTCGGTTATATTGAACATATACACATATAGTATGTATATTCATTGTTCAGAAAATATTATTTACCTACCTCGGTTCAAGACTTCTTGTTTTGATTATCTATATTAAATTCTATCACTTAAAAAAAGATAGATTATATAAGGTTCCTAATTATTATTTTTACATAGATATGACATTTCTCACTTATCCAATTGAAAGAAATTCAATTAACAAATTTCAAAAGTATAAAAAAAAAAAAAAAAGTTTGTTTTCATGTTCACGTGTAATTTCTTGTTTTCTTTTCTTTCTCTTGAAAAATATGTTAACAAATTTTTGAATTTCGCCCAAAGACATATATCATAATTGTATAAGCTATGCAACTTAAGTGTTTCTTTTTATCACGAAATGCATTTGAATAAATATTCTTATTTTCTTCTTTATTTTCTTTTTATTGTTGATTAATGAACCAATGATTTATTATTTCGTTCATTCATTAGAGGTTGTTGAGTTATGCGATGATGAAAAATAATCAAATTTATGTTGGAATATTGCTAATATTTTTAAAGAACCTATTTTTCTATTAATTTTAATGCATAGATATTAATAAAAAATATTTGAAAGTTCAATGCAATTATAATTTATGATCGCACGAAGCGCAGATAAATTACTTAGTAATATATAAATAATAAATTATAAATAAAATGTCGAATTGATTTGACCCCACGTTAACTTCTTTTTAGTTAAAATCAAATCAAGCAAAGTATAGTCAGTTTCTTTTTTCAATATCAAATTACGAGTCTATTTTTTCATTAACTCAATTTTCGATTTAATTTTGTTCAGCCTATTCGAAACTGCATTCAAAGTTATACTCATCTGTAAATGACTGATGTTAGAATTTATATTAAAATCAACTGACACCATGATAACAAATTTTATGTATATATGGAGTATTTAGTTTGTTCTATATACTTTTTCTGTTTGCTATTTGTACATATTTGTTGGCCATTTTACTAGGAAAAAAGAGAGACCAGCCTTGCAGAAATCAGCTTTCAAATAATGCAGCAATATAATATAATTGAAGTAATCAAAGCTGATTTATTATATATGGTTGATAAAAAAAAATATAAAATTCTTCTCGATACTTATACTAATTATAAATTGACAAGATTAAGTTACTTAGATGGTAAACACTTTTTACATCTGATATTGACTTCGAGTCACTGAATCCGTAAAAAAATGGGGCGAGTTGATATATATTTTAAAAAATTCACACTGGGCAGATCGCGGATTGGGTAAAACAATACTGCTTGTAAGTTGTGAATTTTGGAAATACAGTTTTAACTTTTTTCTTTTCACTTGATTATGACAAAATTAAGAAAATCAAATAGCAATATCCTCAAATATATTTTACTTTATATGGAGACAAAATACAAGCTTGTAATTTTCTGTTAACTCACTACTCATCTAAGCACTACATCAGAACATTGCTTTCTTATATTCTTTTATTTAATTGAAAAGAAAATATTTCATATATAAAATGGAACAGATAACAAATGTACAGAGCAGAAACATCCTAAATCTCTAAACCACAGGCGCAGTAGCCATACTTCGTCCGTCTCGCGGATTCAATTTCTGCTATAACGTACAACGTAGCGAAGATATACCAGGAAAATAACGATTGGATTAGCCGCTTCCAGCTAGAATGTGTTACTGTCACAGCTTAATGTTCTTCTCTTTACCTACAAAAGATTGACATTTAAAGAAAGGTTTAGAAATATGAGATAAAATTTCTAAGGATCAAGAATGTGTAGAACAAAACAGCAATCTCACCAAATATATTTGTTTTAAGCGGGAACCTTAAAGACGATCCCTTCAGTTTTACGTCTCTGAGATGCTTGCTCCTGCTTGGTTTCTCCGGTTTTGCCAGACCATTGCTGCTCTCTCCAGCCAAGGGAACATTTCTTTTCTTAACCTTTTCATGGTACACAGCAGGTGGTGCAAGCCTCAACTGAGGGATATTCTCTAGTTGCATAGACTGATGGGTTTTTTGAAGATTAAGGAGGAGGTCAAACTGCATAATCACATGTGATCAGTCTAGCCTAGATTTTTGGGGTGCAGGGGTAAGGACATGGGAGTATCAAGCATAGAATTATTAATAGTGAACTTTCATACCCTTGAAACAGTCTGAAGTCCGTAGGAGTTGTCAAAACCATCATTCTCGTGTGGATATACACCAGTCGTACCATTTGTTTGATGAGATTTTGATATAGACTTCACCAATCCATTCTCCACAAGCATAGATTTACTTCTCAACTTCTCCGAATTCTTTCTTGGCATACAAATAGGACATCCTGTTGAGTTACCCCTGATTGATGCTTCACTTTCCTGAGGTTCACATTGCTGATGTGTTGCATGACCACAAGTAAAAATTTGAATGCTAGAAGCTGAGAAATCTTTTGTGAGGGGACAGTTACAAATGCAACATAGGAGGTTCCTAGGTGCAAATCCATGAGAAGCTCCTCTTTTCAGTAAGCTCAAGGAGGAATATGTATCATCTTCAATCAATGATTTAGCGGTATCCTGTAACAGTGTGAAAGAAGAGTATGAAAATATTTGTCAGAGATTGGTAAAGTTACTTTAAGCGTCCAGGTCTGAATCCTTTATCAGAAAGGAGTCTAGCCTTGAAGAGATAGAACTTGTCAACACCCACCCACCAAAAAAAAAAACAGAAAAAGGAAAACTCTGGAAACCTAGAAGGCCTTTACAGGATAATATGGCAAGTAAAAAGTTCAATGCAGTCACATCACTTTGCTGATATGACCATTGCACTAATTATAATGAAATTACCATTTCTTTTATTTAGTTTTCTAATTAGCTGTTCTGGTAAGAAATCAAGAATGATGATTGTGCTGCATCTCCAGCTACTTGGACAAAATAAATCAAGCAAGTACTGAAGGATCAGTCCCTTGAACTACATTGTTGCAAAATCAACTTCCACATTGAGGTTCCGAACATATAAGTTCAGGTTTTTTGGAATTGGGATTCAAGCAACAGAAAGGGTTACTTCCAAAGAATGCCACAGATGCAAGAGTACAAACTTCAACTCATGCACAAGAGGACATTAATTATTTTTCACTTCATATTTTCATCAATTAATCGAAGGTTTCCTAGTCAGAAATCCAGAGAAATAAAAGGTTTAACACATTGAGTAGCCAGATATGGGAATTCTTTCTATAACCAACCAAAAAAAATGGTGTAGGCCAACAGATGACATTCAGACACCAAACAACAAGGAAAAACCTATTTAACAAATGTTCGCAATCAATTTACAATTCTACATCATGTGAATAAATGATGTACAATTGACATGCCATTAAAAAAAAAAGGAGAGATGAAAAAGAGACGAGGACACCTACCAAAATACGCCTCTCAAAGTCATATGTTCCAAGCATTCCCAGTATAGTAGGTTTGAAATCACCAAATTCCTGTGTCTCATTATCTGAAAGAAGCTTTAATATGATCCTCGGGAGGCTTACATATCCAATCATTCCTTCAACAATCTCTTTGATAAACACAGAGAGCAATTTCCTAAGGATGTGAGCATTTCTATGAGATTTTGACACTTTCCACTGAATTTTGCAAGCCCGCTCGCCTTCTTGCACGCATTCATCTTCTTTATATCTTATCATATGATCATGTGAATCCATCAAAGGCTCACAAAAACTGTACAAGGAATATAAAGAGGGGATCAATAGGGGATGCAGATGATTTTTTTAAAAAATCAAGTGAACATATTTCATCCATAAACATGGCCAAATTGGCCATTTGCAAGGGATATGCCAAAAAAGTAAAGAATCGATAAAACATGATTTTCTACAAACTCCACCCAATCATCTGTACAACCGGCAACTTTCTCTTTACACCAAAAGGAAATGAGGTCGGGGATTACTACTCAACTGAGAGAAGCTCGACTCTACTCCTTTAAAGGCTCTCATTTTTTCTCCAAACTACCCACAATAAAGCAAACGGAACCATGTTCCAAACTCTTCGTCTTCTCCTCCTTCTCCAGCTCTTCCAACTGAACACACACACTCTCAGTTTTTGGCATTGCCTAATGAGTGTCAAACCACCTAAATGTATCCATAATCTCAGGGTTGACCCACAATGTAGAAGAAGATGACCCACGTCCTTGCCCCTCTCCTTACACATGTAACACCAACTGATGTAGACAACTTTCCACTATCAAGATCAACCCTCTAGTGACTAGTCAAGTTAAAAAACACATCATCCTCGGCACCCTTGGAACACTTGCATGGGAACTCAAACTCCTCCTTAAACGAAAGTTTCTCAGGAAAAGGACTTATACACCATTATTTCCCAGGCCCCACCACCAAAGATTATCCGCTGGATTGACTTACCAATGAACTATGAAGTGGGGCTAAAAATCATTGAAATTCACCCATTTCCCAATCTTGAAAATCCCTTCTCCATCATCTCAAGTTTTAAAAAGTCTCTTTACTTTAGTGTTCATGAATTTGTTGAATTGTCAAGCCTCTTTGCAAGAAAGTCTATACAAATACTGATATCCAATATACAAACTCTGACATCCGCCTTTCAATAATATGTTCCCACACTAGCTATGTCCCCAAAATAAACTCTCTACCATCTCTGACCTTGACTGAGAGATCTTCCACAAAATTATCGTGTCGCTTCATGATATTCCTCCATAACCCTAACTGAAAGGCAAAGCGATATCTCTAGTTTTCCAACCCCCTTCCGTAATTCCATTTCTAATTTTATTCAGCAAAAATCTGTTGGCTGCTATCTCAAGTAGTCATGCTGCAATCTCCAGAGGAAAGCACAGAAAATTTCATTGCAGTTCCTTAATGATTATGTACCCCAGTCAAGATATGTTCACATGAAGTTAGAGATCATTGTTCATTAGATGTATAACTCTATACCAAAAGTAATACATATCTGTCTAAGTGAAATATGGAACTAAAGATTTCAATTGGCCTGAAGGGAAGCAGTTGCCACTAGAATTTGAATTCTTGCTATTGTGAAACTGGGCGAACACAAATAGTAAAGGTAAGCATGAGTAAGCAAATAAAGGACATTATATTACGAATCAAGCAATTGAAACCACAGACTCTCTGCTTCATCGGAGTCCAATCGGGGGCTGTTCCTCTGGCACAGTCCAATACAAGTGCGTAAAATATCTATTATGTCAGTGACCTGAAACAAAATAAGATGTTAAAGGGCTAGACCTAACAACACAAAGTCTTATCATGGAACAGGAGCTTAGAGGGAAAAAACCTCTTTCTTGCTTAAAATAGCTTTGAAATGCTCCGGAGCCGTGGCACAATGTTCACTTTCAACAGCACTATCAAGCAGGATAAATTTATCACTGAGTGAAGATATAACAAGCAAAAGGGCGCTTCCGATGTCACCAACCCTTTCTAACAAGAAAGCTGCTGCGTCTATAACTCCATACTCCTGGCATAAATGCAAGCAGCGCTCCACCCTGTAGCTTTCGGAAATCTCCAAGAATCTGAGAACTGACTTACGCTCGTACCTACATAATAGCTACACAAAAAATATATATATAAAGAAGACGTTGCACTTAGATGACAGTAAAAGAAAAAATTGCATCTACAGGACCTAAGTCAGGATTTCACAACCTCCTTTCAGAGTGTGATTCGTTGTTTCCAAAGCGGTTAATTGCTATTAGGCTTCTTAGGAAAGTTCCCATCTACCTATGCAGCAAGCTCGACTCCAGGTAAGGCTCTAAATGGAAGTGGCTTCTGGAAGGGACTTTTAAGCAAAAGCTCTACATTCTGGTTTTTCGACACATATGTTATAGTCACTAACAGCAGATGGTTGAACCAAAAATTACCCAATTAATTTATTTAGATCAATAATAAAACACAGACCAAGATGACCAAACTAATACAACTCTAGAAAAACAGGCTGAAAAGTAGTCAAACCTATCCGTTGGAGGTAAAAGAGAGGGTCCATGGAAAACATCAGTACATTGTCGGATCAATTTAACCAATACACTCATTTCAAGATAGATAATGGTAGACACATCAGTTCTGGTCTTCTGGAAAGATAAACGGCTCGGAAATAACACTCTAAAAGAGGAATTCCAGTAGCAATACCTTTTGATCTCATCTCTACATGCTGCTGTGAGTCACTGTAGAATAGAAAGCAAATGGAACTTAATTATTAGAAGAAACACTCAAGATTGGGAACTGGAGGAAGTAGTAAATATTCTGGGCAAGGCTAGAATTAGTAACAGTCAACCCCCTCATGACGGACAAGTTGGTGGAGCTGTAGTGAAAATGGTATGTTCACAGTGAAATCATGCTACTTCAATATGTTCAGCAGAAGCAGAAATAAGAAGATTGGCTGTGGAAGCTAGTTTGGAATGTCAAAATTCCTACCGAAAATGCTTGCTTCAGCTGGATAGTGTTATCTGGTGCTTGTTTAACACATACTTTTTGAAAATTTGATAAGGAGGAGGCTCTCATCAACAGTAGGTTCTATATGTTCCTATAGCACTCTGATGATGCATATTGCCTCCCTATATCACTGTAGGATAGCAAGCGAGATATGGACTATGTTCTTCTGCCTTTTTGGGGTATACTAGGTAATGCACTTTCAAAATAAACTAATGAAGTCTACAGAAATTGGGGGCAGTGGGAAGTTGGTAAGTCCATCCGGAAGATATGGCATATAGTACTAGCTTGCACTTTTTGGTGCTTATGGACAGAAAGAAATCGCAGATGCTTTGATGGAGTACAAACTCCCATAATATCCTTAAAGCTAGATGCCTTGCAAACCTTTTTTGTTGGTGTAGGCCATGCTGTAAATAATTTTTCTCAATTTTTTGTTTTCTTTGTTAGCTCCTTAGGTCACATATACGAAGGCATTGTACAGGAAGCTGACTCCCTTTTGCTCTCTGCTGTAATTTTCAGTATCCTCTTAATGCATTTTCAATGAAACTCCAGTTATCCAAAAAAATGAAGATAAGAGACGAACAGGTATTTCCATAAATACAGGGCATATCAGGAGAACGTTCATCCTCAATAAGCTAAAACGGCATTTAAGGAAAGAAAGTGAACTAGAAGGCTTTCTCACCTATATAGGAAAAAAGGAAGACCTCTAATATAGAGACTTTTTTACAATGTATGAGTACAAGAGCAGAAAGTCTGTATGGCACAAAATTATCTTCCATGTTTAGACAACATTTCACTTGAGCCGAGGGTCTTTTGGAAACGGCCTCTCTTACCTCCAAGAGGTAGAGGGAAGGTCTGCGAACACTCTACCTTCCGTAGACCAAACTTTGTGTGATTTCACTGGGTATGTTGTTGTTGTGACAACATTTGGCTCTTGTTCGAAACATCCAAAGACAATTTTTTCTGATAATCAGGTTAAATTATCTTGCACAAGTATAGGATAGGAGCAAGGATGCAAGTGACTATAGGGAAGGAGCCTAGAAAGAATTGGAATTGAGACAGCACAACCAAAGTCAGAAACCAAACATAGAGATACAGGAAGAGTGTACAGAAGGCTGGAAAACTGTAATTGTAATATGCAAAATCTAACTTATATTCATGGTTGAACACAACAGAACGTGAAGTAGAAGAGAAGTGGAGAAGAACAGACTATGAGTTAGACAATTCTACAGAAGGAGGGCCTTTGAAAGAGTCCTCTCCAGACTTGCAACTAAATGGGTTAAAAGGTGTACTATTGGATCCAATCGAAATAAATGGCAGTTGCTTTTCAAAATAAGTTTTAGTGATTTTGGGAGATTGGATATAGTAGGTATGAGGAGAGGTACAGGTAGACCAAAGAATTATTGGGGAGAGGTGATTAAGCAAGACATGTTGCAGCTTCACATTATCAAGGGCATGGCTTTAGATAGGAGGGTATGGAGGATGCGTATTAGGGTAGAAGGTTAGTAGGTAGTGGAGTGTTGCCATGCTTTTCGAGGGTTTAGGCTTGTTGCTGTTTGTCGTTGTACTAGCGATATTCTTTTAGTCCATGCTTTTGATATCTATCACCATCTGTTTTCTATTGTGTTTCAGTTATCGCACTCTTTGGTTGTTGTTCTTGTACCTTTCTTGTAGGCTTTGCACTGTTTCACTTAACATTTGCTATATTTTCTTCACTTTATCTTCTGCTTCGTACTTGGATTTGCTGCACTTGAGTCGAGGGTCTTTCGGGAACAACCTCTCTACCTCCACGAGGAAGTGGTAAGGTCACTGTACTCTCTTCGGACCCCACTTGTGGGATTTCATTAGGTATGTAGTTGTTGGGAGATAGAAGGATTAAACCTGTTGCTACGGATGATGGACGATGTGCAGTTGGAAAGGGACCAACGGGAATTCTATTGTTTAGGAAGGCAGTGGAGAGGTCTTTATTCAGTCAAATCATACTATATAATTGTAATTTAACTAGGAAATATGGTAATAGAGGTGGCCTTGAAAAAATGGAAAACGGAGTCAAAGTACCGAGAAAAGTTTCTTGTTTTGGGTGTATTACAGCTTAAGGCTCTTGTTTGACTCAGGATAATCTACACCAGGGCATAATATTATGCTCTGTAGCAGATGCATTCTGAGTAAAGATTCACTTCACACAGTTGATCATATCTTACTTCATTGTAGACAAACTTGGCAGCTATGCAACATGCTCTTGAAACTATTTGGAGTTAACGGATCATGCCAAGGATCTCAAGTTCTCATTACGTAAGTAAGCAAAGACAAAAGTGCAGACTTGCTGACTCGGTGGATAAATGGTGTAAACCATATAATATTAATGGAAAACCTGATATTGCTCTAGTTAAAAGTTGCAAATGTTAAAAACTGACTTCAAAAAGCAGAACGGAGAAGTGTTTGGTAGATTGGAGGAAAGGAAGAGACCGACAATGGAAAAGCTAGAGGAAATTGATCATGGAAGTGCTACGCTGCAAGAGAAAGAAGTGGGTAATTTTGAAAGAAATTTATTAACAGGGAGCTAGAAGAAATTGCCAAAGCTGAAGAAATATCTTGGAGGCAAGAGACTAGATGCCTTTGGATGAAGAAGGGAGACAAATACAAAATCTTTTCACAAGCAAGCTAATGCACACAAAATGTATAACTTTATTGACAAAATCAGCATTGATGGAGAATAAGTAGCTGAGGAAAGGCTTATCAGAAAACCTCTCTTGGATTACTACGATAATATTTTTACAGAAACTGAAAAGTGGAAACCAAAGTGGATTGATGAAAATCTGGTAAAATTATCTGATGATGGAACTGATTAGCTTTAAAGATGATTTTCTTTAAGATGAAGCACAGGCTGTGATTAAACTATTTGATGGGGAAAGGGCCCTAGGGCCTGAAGGGTTTACCATGATTTTTTTCCAGAAATGTTGGTGTACTGTTAAGGAGATGTGCTGAAGACAGTGGAATTCTTCTATCAAGAACCTTTATTAGAAACTTGAGTTCTATTTTTATTGCCTTGATACATAAGAAGAAAAGAGCTGCGCAATTAAAGAGTTCAGGCCCATATGCTTACTAGGGAGTTCAGGCCCATATGCTGGGGTAGTATATAAAATAATCGCAAAGCTAACAAACTATTAAAGAAGGTGATAAATAAGCTAATATCAGGCAACCACAATGCATTTACTAAAGGGAGACAAATAATAGATGCAGGTTTGGTGGCAAATGAATGTATTGATCAATGATCATCAGTTGAGGAAAGGAGATGCTGGGGTAGTATGTAAATTAGATCTAGGAAAATCTTATGACCATGTAAATTGGTCTTGTTTGCTGTATATCGTGAAGTTTATGAATTTTGGCGAGAAGTGGATCAAGTGGATTAGCACTTGCATGTCTACTGTCAGATTTTCAGTTTTAATTAGTGGATTTCCAGATGCATATTTATATTTCGTTGGGGATTGGGGTAGGGAGATCCACTTTCTCTTTATTTATTTGTCACAATAATGAAAATATTGAGCTCCATGCTGAAAAGACTGAAGAACTAGGGTGAATTAGAGGATTTACAGTGAGTGAACTTGGTAATATATTGTACTTAATTCATTCATTAAGTCGAGAATAGGAACCTAAGTCCATTTCTTGAACATAATCTGCACTTTCTTGCTACTGTAAATTAAATTATCTTACTCTAAGAAAAACATAAGGTGGAAGCAAATCATGCGATGGAGTTATCCTGAAACAAGCTTCTACATAGACCAAGTTGAGTTCAATACTCACCTCAATATAGAGCTCCGTCATTTCATCAGTTATGTGAATTGGATAGTTCTGCAGGAGTTTAGGTAAGTCAGACAAGGCTTCCAGGTAGACTTCAGAGGACATATGTTTCTTATTTCTTCCACTGGGGAAGTCTGAAGCATCAAGTTTTCTTAAAGAAAAGAAGTTTAGGGTGCCTGTTGAATGAACTTCAATGAGAGTCTTCAGATAAAGGAAAAGACTTTCTGGATTAGCCTGCAGCTGAGACAAAATGTAATCGCTCTCCTCTCCAAAATGATTGACAATCAGAAAAAAAGTTCCTTCCCTGCACAATCCCAAAATTAACGAAGATTTTTCAGCACTCTGATTATATTCTAGAATATATGGTTAAACAGCTTGGTGCTGGCTAGAATGAACTTCATCTCATGAAAATCCAGCTTGAATATGAATGACAAACATTATGGAATTGTACTGCAACCTGTTCAACTTGAGTAGATCTGGGATTCGAGAAATGACTGCTGATCTGAAATCATCATATTCTTTGCCTCTCAGTTGCCGCAACATGTCATCAACATATACAAAAACAAGAATAGGCTCATCAACAGCTTTCATATAACTGTCCAGAGCAGAAAGATACTGATGTGTGATGGCATGAATTAAGCCGCAGACCTAAAATAAATATTATGCCCTCTTAAATAATTGAAGTCATTGATACTTGACAGAAGAAAAAGGAACAGAAACGGTTAGCATGGAAAGGTACCTGATGCAGCTGAGCCCTCTCACACAAATTTAGTAAGTAGTGCGCATCCCAGTCTTCCTCTGGCAAAACTTCTAAAAGTGCAGTCAGTTGCTTCTGTTTCCTATTGAATGTTTCAACTATCCGCCCAGAAACGTTTGTGTAAGTTTCATTACCCAGTGTCAGGTACTCAAAAATTTGACAAAGGGTATCTTTAGAAACCTTAGCTTTTTCAGAGGCAATTAAAAAGGAAATAAAATCTAATATGTATTCGGTATCTTTTCTTGTAGGCCAAATGTCAGTACATATTTCATCTTTATTGTTAATGGTACCACCAGTTTGGAAATAACTCAGATTAAGAATGACTGCAAGGACATCTACTACTTTCTGAACTAAGCTTATGCCTTCAATAGTTGAAATGTTTACTTCAGTTGTTTCCGTCTTTGAATCGGCTGGATTCGATGCAGGACTGTAACTTTCATTTTCACCTTCTACAAATGCATATCGCAAAACATCCAAGGTGGCCTCTGTGTCAATCTCTAACAGATAGAGAAGGTTTGGGTTCGGTACACTGTAAGGTAAGCACATTGCTGTCGAAGAATTTGGAGAGCTCGCTTCCTCCAACAAAAATTGCAGAAGCTCTCTTTTAAGAGATGGCACACGTGTGGAAGGGAATGCTCCACGCCCTGCATAATTCATCATCAATTGATTGAAGAAAAAAAAAAAAAAAAGCACAACTAAGTAATAACTAATACATAGTGTGTGAAACACCGCATTAAGGTCCCCACAAGAAGAGAAAATGCAGAATAGCTAAAATTATTTTTAAAGATTCATTTCATTCCCCTAGAAAATCTTCAGCATAATCCCTCCCCCGCCATTCCCAATCCTTGTTGTTTCTCTCCTGGATAAGACGCCGAGGTGCGTATATGATTAGGATATTTACTGTGTCAGTCTTTAAAGTCTAAATCCAGAAAGTGAACAGTATATAGGTAATGCAACATGTCACAATATATTAATGTGGGAAATATGTACAAAATCAATTTTAAGAATGACCACATGTGTGAGGCAATATTCCTTATCCCATCTTTCACATCCCCAAAGTCTCTTGCTCGTGTCCTTCAACTTCTCCTTGAACTACTCTATCTATCTTCTTCTTTTCTTTTCTTTTTTGGTCTTTTTGAGAAGGTAACAGATTCACAATATATATATATATATATATATATATATATTACACACAAAATTTTGTGCTGCAAACCAAAATGTTAGTTGCATCATTAAATCAGTGATTCACTCCTTAAGCTTCTAACAAGGAATCTAATATATAACTACATTATCTAAAACCAGTGTAACCATACAACCAAAGTAATTGTCTCCTTGAAGCCTCTGATGCTAACACAAACAAGAAAAATGTCAAGTTCTCTCAATCACCCTTAAGGTACGTGAAGCTGAAATAATTGACAATTTTATATTTCCTTTAATCCAGATTGTTTCCTCATTTGACCTTATACCACCAAACCTTTCAAAATTAACTTCTTTTTTAATTTAATTTTTTTTCAAATTTAACTGATATCACAAAAATCAACAACCATGGTAGAGAATAGAATAGAATCGCATAGGATATATCCTTTTTGCTTCTGTTCTCAAGCTTATTAAAGACGGACTAATTCTTTTAAGTGCGCATTATCAAATGCAGATAACCAACCTAAATTTACTCGTACAGAAGCTATAAATAACATATTGCAGACCAACCTGGAGGAAAAGCAAAACCTTGGAAGCAGTACTTGAGGTAAACAAGCATCTTGTACCTGTTTCCACGAGGAAGGTGAAGTTTGTTTACTTGAAAACATCAATGTGCATATATAAAAATGTCAAAAATAATAAATGACACTTTAGGAATTGGATCACCTACTTTTGGCAGAAATTTAACATTATATGGGGATATCAAACGCAAACATATTATATGTCATGTTCATTAGATAATTAATATATCCAAAATACACATAAATCAATTTACCCGAGAGCAATAGCACTTTCTCTTTTGCTATCGCGCAAAATTAAAAAGAGCTCTTCCAATGGAGTCCTAAAATCATCAAGGCCTTTGTTGAACAAATAGATCAATGCACCATGCAGCCTATGCTCCCTGCATAGGCGAACAACCTACAAAATAGATTAAAAATTTAACAACTAAATCCGACAAATTCATAGGAAAGAGAGAAAAAAATCCAAATCAAGCCTATAGTGGAAGCTTTATTTCATTCAGACAACTTTTTTCCTGTTTGCGGACAACTGTCCTTTGCATTCATGTCTTATTAATGAGAACATTCATCTGTGGTCGTAACGTAGTAATCATAAATTTTGACTTATAAAACGAGCAGCAATACCTGATTGAAATCCAGGGACAACATGTCCATGTGGAGAACACACTGTTCAACACGCTGTAACCAACCTTTAGTGCTATAGTGCTCCACTAGTGCTTGCATTATCTTCAGCAATAACAAATCACAGTATATCAGCATACATTATAAGCTTTTAAAAATGAACTGACAAATCAAGAGCCCAATGGTGATACAGTAAAGTAATATGAGGCATAAAACACCCCAATTCAAAAAAATTAACAAACCAAAACTACAGATATACCTCAGGTGGTAAAGATCCTAGCATGTCTTTCAATATATACGGCTCCAGAAGCTCCAAAAATGTATCTGTATAGGGAAACATATAATTTGGCCAGAGTAATAGTTTCAATGTAATATAACTTGTTGAGAACTGGAGTAAATGAGAATAAAAGAAGGCCAAAATTCCACAGGAGGAACACGAACAAAATTAAAAGATTAACTGACAGTCTGCTAGATGTTTCTATTCTATTCCCTTTTTGATAGCAAAGGAATCCAGGCTAAGCTTAACAAAACTCACCTAATCTACTGGATACCTGCTACCTCCCACCACGGGAACCAATAACTTTGCATGTTAATTCTTAGAAAGATGAGAAGAATTTACTTAGTGTCGCCTCTGATGGAATTTGAACTTCCATCCCCTGGGGGCTCCATTAGACATCAGATTGTACTATTGTTTTATCTATATATTACTAGTTTCTAGGCTTCATTTGATACTGAAGGGATAAGTCTGTTACTGCAGAAAGTTGAGTTCAAGAGGTTAATGGACAGAGAGACGAGGGGGGTTGGGGGAAGGAAAAGGTTACCAAAACAAACCTGAAATAATACTTTATTCAGACTATGTTTTGTCCTTTTCGATTCAAACTCTGCTTAATAATATGTTCACCCTTTCATCTTCGATTCCTCAAAAATTGTTAACCTAGTTAATTCACCACAGTACTTGGAGGCACTCATTAATATACTATAGTTTTGTGCAAGCAATTTTCTTTTCATCAAAATGGCATAAAATATAGAAACAAGCCCCAAATAGCTGACATGGGACATAATGCAGGATGTTAAAGTATAAACACATTGCAACATACCCTTGTGATTCACTGCAACATACTTTGGAAAAATTTCATCAAAGAGAACATCAAGTCTCTTAATATGAAGACAGAATTCAACAGAAACACCACCAACCAGAGTGTACTGCTCCTTAATATCAGGATTCACAAAGTCAGCATCATACTTTAATTCATTTGATTGGCCTGGCTGCCCATGTGGATTGCCAGATGTCACTGCTATGTAGGAGAACACCTCATCTACATATGACAACAGCAGTTGTACAAGATATGGCATAAGGGTCTTCTGCACATCATCCAAATTCTTTGGAAGGTCAATAACAGCATGTGCTTGACCATCATAAAGAGACATTGCCATGTTCAGTGCACTCGTCCAGTCACCTGCTTTATGTAAAACTTCTATACGTTCCTTCCAGGAAAGAAGGCGTGAAACAACAAGCTGGGATGGCCGAAGAATGTACAAAGTTGCCCCCCTGACACCTAAACAATTGTGATGAGCTTTCTCAAGATTTCCAAAGACATTGCTGTAGTAGGCATGGTATGACATGAGATTCTCTCCACAAGATCCATCCATAGAAAAACTTCTCTGATGGATCAAATTCCCATCTTTTGAAAACAAACAAAGCTGTCCAGTTGCTGTGAGAATTACCAAAATCTGGACAAGTAAAAGATCTTTGTAATTTTTGTACTTCTGTCCAAACCTAAATGCAAGTATTCGAAATATTGCAGACAAATAATAAGAAAAGGAAGTTCCTGATAAAACACCAAGAACTTTATACCTGTTCGTCCAACCATGCCAGCCCAACTGCTGAGCTATCCGTAGTCCATCTCCAACAGACTTTTAGCTCAGATTTCACCAGCTTTGCAACCTGAACTCTTCGATCCCAAGCAATTGCAAGCAGTGAAACTTTTTCATATGTTTCAGTAGTAATACTTTCTGCTGCAACAAAAACAATCTTAGCAAGCTCAAATGCAACATATCCACGGCCAAAATTCATACATACTAAAACTGAAGAAATATGTGATTACATACATTTCCAAGCAGCATAGGGCATTGAACCCTCCCTAGCACCATCAGGACGTGGAATTTTAGCATAAACTTTAAATGTGGGGCTTAATTTTGCCTGCAAAATACAGTGAAACAGAAGTCTTGACCAAGAAGCAGGAATGAAGGTTAAATTGATCATTTAAAAGGAGTCTGGGTTTCAGGAGATAGTGAAATCCTTCCAGGCCAATGAATGTTCTAAGAACTTCATACCACTAGAGCATATTGGTGTGTGCCAAGTATGACCACACCTTCCTCAATCAAAGAAGGGCTGCCTCCCTCTTGAGAAGCCACCATAGCACTTCCATAACTTTCACCAGATAGTAGTGACACCGCACATAATGTAGTGCTGTTGCTTTCATTTAGCAGTTCCTGTTAAAATGTTAACATATATTACTCAACCTAGAGATGCATGTTATTCATGTCAATAGTTAGAGAAGGATATTCATGTCAATTCAGAAGCATGAAAAAGATAAAATTACCTGCGACTTCGAAAGGGAGATTCTATTGAACAAGGGGAACACTGTAAACCGGTCTAAGTTAACTACACCTTTAGTATCACCGCTGAGCACAATAAACTGTCGAGTAACTTGAGAATCTTGCCCTAAATATAAAAGGTGAACAACTGGAGCTTTATGTTCAGTGACAACTTTAAGCACAGAGGCCCTTTGAACGTCCCATACAGTGTAATGCCCATCACCATATCCGGCAAAGAGCATGTCCCCTTGCTGATTAAAGCTCAAGCAAGTTACAGGGGCATGAGATTTATCTCCCGATAATCCAAATATCAACATCTGAAATATATACACATTTCTACCATCAGAAAGTAAAATATTTAATTATTCAGTCAAATCCAAAATCTATAACACAAGTAACAAGAAAATATACACAATACCAATATAGAGATTCTACAATGAGCAATTTCCTTTTCAAAAGTGATTACACGGAAAAAAAAATTGTCAAATTACAACCTTATAAGTTCAAAGAGGAGGGAATGAATGATACTTCTTGGAATAGAATGATACTTTTTGTTAAAATTCAATTCACAACGTGGTCAATCACTGTAATAAGGTACCGATGCACAAAGCTAATTAGCACAAAAACCTTAGCATCCATGTTATCTGCATGATGTGAGGAGGAGTATCTGCTTGGCATCACAAGAATTGATCCTTTGGACATTCCCACAGCAATGTATTTGAGGTGAACTGCCAGGACCTGTGAAGATCCATGCTCACGCCTAAAAGCTTGAGATAATAGGGTTTGGGTGATGGTATTGTTCTCATCTACATCAAAGTAACCCAGGACATTAGAACTCCTATGAACTCCATCAAGCCTCATTGGTTGAGCAGAAGCACCCTCTTCTAAATGCATAGCCGTGAAGGCCTGCTTCTTTTCAGCTTCCTCAGCCAATTCTAGGGGCTTCAAGGCAGAATGGTAATTCTTTTGAGGATTTGTACTATCCCTCATACTTTCCTGCTGTAAAACTAACTCATCAATGATACTTGCAGCATCATTTAAAGAATTGGTTTCATCTCCATTGGAACTGACCTCTCCTTCTTTGGATTGAGTAATTACATTTTCATGCTCAAGCTTTGCACCATCATTCTTAGTCAAATCTTCATCAGAAAGAGTCTCATAGACTGGAGAAGAGAGTATCTCCTTAGCACCAGCTTCTTCGCTGCTATCCGCACTTACAACATTATCTTCACCTCCAAATAAAGGTTGAACTTGTCTATCTTCAATCTCATCCAACCCAGAGCTATCATGAAAAACCGAGTCTGATTCAGTTCTACTAGGAGATTCCACTTGAGTTCCAGTATAACTTAGAGCTTCATTCAAATTACTTTTAACTGAAAAATCATCCACCACAGAAACATCACCTGCATCAGAAATATTTATACTGTCCATACCTGCATCCACAGTAGATACCTCCCTACTACCATTGTCTGTATCACTTAGTTGAACTTGACCAGCTTGAAACTGATCCTTTATGTTACCTTCCAAACCAATAGTCTCAGAACCAATCTCGTGTAAAAACACTGTGCGCCCAAAAGTATCAAGATTTTTGTCAGAAATGTTGGCATCAGTGCAAGCTGGAGGATCTATGGAAGCCGATTCATCACTTTCCAAGGCCCTTTGCAGCACTCCGGAGCTTGCTTTTTTGGATTTGATGGCTGCTGCACGAGGCGCGGGAATGGAGCGGGATGCAGCGAAAGCCGCAGCCAAGGCATCTCCGGGTTTTGAATTTGATCTGATGACCCCACTGAAAAATGGTGGCAACACACTCTGACCTGCTGGTGGTGAAGAAAATTCACTCGATTGTTTACTACTAATTGACTCTGCTCTTGACTCTTTCTGATGCAACTCTAATGGCAGTTTTAAGGATTGAAAAGATGATTCTGCCGAGCGATTGCGACGATCTACATCATTGCGTCTATGCAAAGCAGATGGAGAAGAAGGAGGAGAAGGCGAAGAAGAAGAAGAGGAAGAGTGGTTGAGGAGAATTTCATCAACAGTGCGATGATGCAGTAAGTGATCATCATCATCATCCTCAGCATGTGAATCTAAAAATGAATCCAGGTCAAGCTCCATTCAAGTCTTCACTCGCTACCGTTTTATCTATGGCTTTAACCCTGAAAACAGAGTCCAGGAAAATTAGTTTATGATCAAGGAAGATATATATTGAGTAATAGGTCTATATGGATATTATATATCTAAAAAGTCTGAATAACTGAAAGACCTCCATTCTCATTAGTCAGTATTTCAAGAACAAAAATCATTTCAATTATGTGCATTACATTACCTCTGAGAAACATAAATCTTTGACTACAAAAATTGCAAAATGTAAGTTGCTTCGCAGCTGGAAAATCAAAAAAGAAAACAAACATCTTTATAAGAAAAACTGCATAAAGAAAACCAAATCCACAACCTCAAAAATCCCATCACAGAAAGACAAACCCGATAACAGCTAATTCATTATAAAGATCTTAACTTGTATACTTCAACAATGCAAATAGTAGTAGAAGCAGCACAAGATAACAAGAGGGCTTACTAAAAATAGCAATTAACACTTGGAATTACATCTTGACAAGTAGGAAATTAAACACAAAACAAAACTAGATCAAAATCATAAACGAACAGAAATTACAAAAAGACAGCAACTTTAATTTTATGTTGGAACACGAAATTCTTCTGTTTCCCTCGTATACAAAAAAGGAAACCCAACAGTTACTATTGAATGTTTGTAATATCAAAAAGATCAAAAAGTCGCTCCTTAATACAAAATTTCAATCCAAATACCAAATCAATTGTTACAAAAGCTCAATTCATCTAATTAAAATACCCATCTTCCATTTAAGTATCAAAAATTCAAATTTAGGGATGAGATTACCTTGGGGGAGGGCAAATTTGAAACTTCTTCACTTGAGTGATTAACTGATGAATCAAAAAAAATTAGTATTGGGTGATTTTACCTCAAAATATGAAGCTGGGTTTACAGGTCAAATAAGAGAAATTGTTTTCTTTCACATATAACACTTTGAAAATTTTCCTTCGCTAAATTTAACCTCGTAATATGAAGAAATTATTTGATATCTGCCACGTTTTCACCTACGTAATAATTACCCACTTAAAATTTAATATTTTTTGGAAATATTGAAGTATGATTTTATTAGTATTCTAAAAAAAAAAAATTAGTATGATTTTGTTAGTGTTTTAATTTTTAAATTAAAGTAGAATTTTATTGTTGAATAAAGTTATGGATTTAAGTTTTTCTTTTAATCATATTTATCATTTATGTATCTTATTTGAAATTTGATATTAGAGTATTATGCTAATTTTTTTATTTTAGCTTAGAACTTATGTTATATTTTAAGTTTATTTGTTTTAGGAGTATTGACTCAATATTTTACATTACATGTTATTTTTTTAAGTTAAACTTGATAGACTATCTTTTTGTTAAATATTTTATAATTTTATGACATTATATTATAATGTTATTGTTCTTGTCAAACATGCATTTCATGACTATCATTGAAACTAGGAAACTAAGTCGCGCTAATAAAATTATAATATTATTAATATTTTTAATAATTTTTTTCGATCTTCAAATCCAAATAAATTATATTACAAATTCAAATACTTATATTTGTAATTTTGAATTAAATTCATAGGATATTGATTTATCAACAAAAGAATCCTTTAGCACCATCTAATATACCTATTCTTTTATGTTAGAGTTGTTATAATTGAAAAATTTTATGAATTTAGTATCCATTTGAATTCTTTTACAGAAGTAATGACATGATAATAAAAATAATAATAATAGATTTAACAGGGGGAAAATGAAAAAAGATAAGGAATATGTACAATTTATAGTAGATAAATAAAACAAACGTTTACTCATTGGTGCAAGGATGAGCTAAAAGTTTGCTTTCACTAACATGTAATTAGCATAACAAATAAGATCTATAATAAAAAAGGGAAAATTTCACATGCAATTAGCGTAAAAAATAATAGATTTATGATGAAAAAGGGGATAATATCATACACTTTTCTTTGTATTTAGATTTTTAAAATGATTCAAATTTGAGTTATAACACTCGTCTCTTAAAATTTATTATATTATACTTCTCTTATTTTAGTTTACTTCTTTTAACCTATTAAATATTTCAATTATATGTTTGGACTTATTTGTTCCTTAAAGAAACTCAATAATATCGTTAAAAGAATCTTCTAAGTGTAGAATTACACATATGAATGAAATTTTCATCTCATTTATTAAATATTAAATAAAATGTTTGATAAAGTAAATAGACGAAAAATCACTCATCTAAAGATAAAGAGAGTACTATTAAAACTCTTTCATGAAATTGCCTTGGTTTCAATCTATTTCATTAGCTGCAATTGATCAACAAAATAAAGATGATACAAATAATAATCTAAGCTACAATTTCTTATCTTTGTAAATAAACACACATGTAAGGATTAAAAAATGGAATACAAATTGATGGAATAGTTACAAAAGTGGTACTAAAATTAATGGCAGTACAATAATAAAATTGACAATTCAATAATCATTCCCTTATTAAAACTAATAACTACTGCTAAATTAAGATTACAACGAACTATTCAAGAACCCAAATTAGGTGGAAAGAGTGAGTAAGAAAGTAAAGATATGCACTAATAAGAACATAGTTAGGAATACTTATCGATACAATAACCCAAGAAAGTAAAGATATGCACTAATAATGATGTTAAATGTCCTGCACGATAACCCAAGATATCAAAGCTTCTTTATGTGTAATCGAAACCCCAACATCAACCACCTATCATTTGATGACGATACAATCATTTTCTGTAGTAGTCATCAACTTTCTCTTCAACTCATCCTATATAAGCTTTCTAAATATGAGCGAATTTCTTATCAACTCATTAAAAAAGACAAAAGCCCATTCTCTTTGTCTACTAACATTGCTCCTAGATCCATCAGAAGAATTCGGAGAATCCTTGGTATGAAACATGTGGAACTGCCTATAAAATATCTTGGTTGTCCATTATACTCTGGGAAAAAGTTGATCTTATATTAATTTGATATGGTTACCAAGTTTATTAATAAAATCAAAGGGTGGCATCTCAAGTTCTTATCCACTGGTGGAAGAGCCACCCTAATAAGACATGTTCTTATGGCCCTGAATATTCACACCTTAGCCACGGTTCGACCCCGAAAGGCACAATTGCACAATTGGTATCATACTTGGTAAAATTCTTTTGGTCAAGTAATGAAGTAGGGGAAAAACACCATTGGGTGGCGTGGAAGAAATTATACTCTTCCTATTAAGAAGGAGGTACGAACTTTAGAAAAATGGATGAGATTTGCTAAGCTTTTACTACAAAGCACTGGTGAAAATTCAGAACTACCAATTGTTTATGGTCTGGATTCCTAAGAGCAAAATATTGTGGTACAACTCACCCCATCAACACAACCTGGAGACTGGTGTTTGTTACTATTGGAAAGCTATGAGTGAATTAAGACTGAAAGTTGAAGACAATATTTGGTGGAAAATTGGCAAAGGAGAGATCAGTTTTTGGTTTGACAATTGGTCAAGCATGGGCCCTCTATACATGGTTTTGGTGAGCATCAATGTTAGCCAAAATATTAAAGTTAATAAGGTGCTAAGACATGGGCAATGAAATTGGAATAACCTTGAGCACCAATTGTCTAACAATGTTAAGGAAGCTATTATCAACCAACAAATATCTATTACCTCGAATATAGATGATAAACCTTTCTAAACTTGCAATGATAATGGAAAATGCACCATTTCTACTCCCTAGGAACTTATCAAGGAGAAAAATCTTATTTCTCAATTTGACTAAAAAATATGGCTTCCCAAAGTCCCTTTTAAATTAAATTTCTTGATTTGGAGAGCCATCAATAACAAACTTCCAACTGAAGACAAATAGCGAGACTTGGAATTAACATTATTTCTATTTGTTGTTGTTGTGTAGGCACCATTAGAAGACCAACAGGAGAATCGGCTGAGCATATTTTCTTCTCTAGATACTTCGCTGAACAACTTTGGAGCTTCTATGCAAGAGCTCTAGGTATCAATCCTAGGACAACATCACTGAGGAGCCTTTTCTACTCTTTCTGGAAATTACAAATGCAAAAACTCTATAGTTTTGTACACCTCTAAGATAATGCCCCTATTATCATGTGGGAATTGGGTGGGATAACGATGGGGGGGGGGGGGGGGGGGGGGGGGGGGGTGGGGTGGGGGGGGGGGGGTTGAGTTAAGTATGGAGATGAAATCCTCTCGATGCATAAATCTACCAATTTGATCAACCTCATTATCATCCAACACTGCAAACTTCAATTCTCTAAAATTTCCTTTCCCGATGATTGGCCCAACTTTATTCACCTTTTGGGTATTAAATTGATGGAGACCATCTCGAATCCTGTCAAATGAGAAAAACTCCTACTTTCTTTTGTCAAACTTAATATTGATGGTTCATTGCATAGAATTAGATTGCAGAGGAGGAGGGATAGTGAGAGACAAGGAAGGCAAGGTGATTATGGTGTTTTGTATACCTTTTGGGGAGAGGTGATAGAAACTGCGCAGAAGACAATGCACTCTTGTTTGGTAGGGAAAATTGATTCCCTCTTACTTTAGAACTGTATTCAGGGCACCTAGCAAAGCTCTTGAAAAATTGAAGACACAATTAGCAAGATCAAGTTTTTGCTGGACACTCACCATATCCATACTAATCAATGTATGAGAAAAGCTAACAAGGTTGCCAACAATCTAGTGTCCCTGAGCCATAAGAGTGGAAACAATTGTATCTACACTAACTATAGATCTTTACCTAGACAAATCATAGGCCTAGTTAACATCGACATATGACAATTACCATCTTTTAGAGTCAGGAGGAGAAATCATGATGTTATCATCTTTGATCCGCCATGAAAAGATAATTTCATTGTCACTTGTCTCAGCCCAATCTTTTGCTTATTAGCCTAAAAGCTTACAAATACAATTTATACTGAAGAAGGCTAGGCATAGTCCTCCTTCTTCCTATGTATTCTCTTCGACAGAGGCAATACAATCATGATTCTTTTTGTTTTAAAAAAAATTGACATTGTTGTAAAAACTAAAGCAAAATAAGATAAGAAATGACCAATAAAAATAGAAAGACAAGAGATTAGAGTTTTTCTTATTATTCCAAGTCTTCAAGTGTATACAATATGAACCCTTATGCCTAAAAGTGTAACAAGAGGCATACAAAGGTTAGTCATAAACATGACATTAACATGAATGTAATGGAGGAAGTTATGAAAGTGAAATGTTACAAGAATAATGATTATAAGGTTGGAGGTTATGGTTATCTTCATAATGGAAGAAAGTAATGGAGATACGAGTGAGTACTTCTTTAGTGTAGTGGAACTCCACAAAATAATAATTTTAAATAAAATACTCCCCCTGTGGATTGTTCTATAATAACTAGCGTTTGTTAAAATCTTAAGTCCCAATTTTCAATATCGTAACATATGATGATATTCACATAATACCTTACCTTTAATATTTAATTACCTTATCACAATAATCAAACACCTAAATATAATATGATAATAACTAAGAAAGGGAACAAACAGCGAAGGTGATTACGACAAAATCACAAACAAATCTACTGTTTCAAACCTTGACTTTGATATGCCCTATATACTATATACTTATATATATATATATATATCTATATATATATCTAGATATAAAAAAAAAATTTTAAATGAATGAACTTATGTTTTTCCATTTTTGTGCGCCGATGTATAGGTTTGGTTTCTAACCTTCTCTGTATTTTTCTTTTCTAAATTAATTAATGTATTAAAAGAATATATGAATGAACATTCAATGTTTTTCCATTTTGTGCCGCCGTGTAAGGTTTGTTTCTCTACCTATCTCCTTTTTTTCTTTTCTAAATTTAATTATGTGTTAAAGTAATAATTTCTATTTAACTTATGTTAATATTTCGATTTTACCATTATTTTATAAAAGAATAACGTTTGGGTCCCTGGTCATTACAATCGAGGCGTACAATTTCTGGCGAACACTCAGCACTTCACATGATTTTATAGTTGGAATTGTGCTCTTATTTAATACTTCAAGCAAACACCCTACAAAAATCAATTTGTAAGTGATAAAATGCAAATTTGACCATACTAGATGTCTCCATTTAATCATAATAGCAACCGACCCACATGGCGGTTGAACGAGCCCTATTCACTTTTTATATTTTCAAATAATTTCTGGTACAATCCCCAACCTTCACTGTCCAATGAGCATTTAAGCACAGAACAAGCACAAAAAGAAAAATTCTTAAGAATTTTTTATGTCCTGCAACATATAGGCCCACGTGAACTATCAATTTCCTTTTGTATCACATTTGAGATCGAAATGACCTCAACCGATTAAAATGCCAACTAATATTTATATTAGTAAACTTCTAGTTACTTTGGTGCATGTGATTCCATTCATCAATGCTCATGTTTTGTAACAAAAACAAAGAGGAATCAATGGGTAATCTTATATTAGTAAACTTCTAGTTTACTTTTGCATGTGATTCCATCATCATGCTCATGTTTGTATACAACAAACAAGAGGAAAAAATGGGTAATCTTATACATAAATATTTATAACCCACTTTTGTTGTAGTAATTTGAAGATATTCAATCTTCCCATAATTTATAGTCTCAATACGATATTTTTCTTTCAATTCATCCGAAACTTAAAAAGTTTCTTTTGAGACTTACTACAACCTCGAAATTATGAACTATTTTCAGTTTCCGAATAATAACAAATTAGTCCTTCCGAAACTCTTAGTTAATTTTGTGGATTGCCACAAATTTCACAACATCATTCTTATGGTGACCATCTCCTTCAAGGAGAAAATTGTTATTATTGTCATGGTTAAAATTATTACATGTAAGACTAATTTTTGACAACTTATGACAAATTTGTGTTTTCATACAACAACATTTGTTTTGGTCATGACCACAACCTTTATAGAAAAGAATTATTCCTTTCTTTTGTTCTTCAATAGTTCATAACAAAATATAACACAATATTTGTGTAGTATTCAAAGTATATGACCAAATAATTATTTATGTCAAAATATTTATTTTCAATCTCTCAAACCTTTCGTAGATGTGAGATGTGACATTCATCCAATAATACATGAACATGTTTTTATCGTACTAGCACAAGAACTTTATGATAAAATATATTTTACTCCAGATAAAATATATTTTTTACTTTATAATAAAATATATTTTACTCTATAAAATATATATCTTACTTTATGATGAATTTCGCACCCCCCAACATTGGTATCAAAGCCATGAAAGATGAAAAAAAGTATGGTATCAGCAGAAAGATAAGCAAAATAAGAAGAAAATTAAACAAATTATATACAGAATATAAACAACTTAATATTACAAAAACCAACATTAAAGAATTAGAAGAAATGATAGATATTATTTCTAAATTAGAATATAAATATATTAAATATTTAAAATACTATGAATAACGAATATAAAATAAGAACTTAATAAAATAAGTAGCAAAAAAAAAAATTATTAAGATACCGACAAAATAACTGAAATAGTCATATAATTTGCAGGAATTTTGTGACAAATCTATATAGCCAAAGAATACTATTTTAATATCTTCGAAATATAAATAAATAATCTAGAATAATAAACTACAAAAAACAAAGAAAAAAAAAAAAAAACAAAAAAAAAAAAAAAAAAAAACTACTACAACACAATTTATGACTGAAAAGGGAGATAGCAATGCGAAAAATAATTTTGAAAAACTATGAATGATTAAAATAAGGATAGTATTTCCTAATCTAGGAACAAGATATAAGAAATAGGTGAACATTTCAGTTTTAATGTTATAAAAAAAAAGGTAAATTAGAAGATAGTTTTAAACTGCTATGGTGAGGATAGCAAAAGAAAATAAAGAAATAGTAAAAAAAATAGAAAGTTAAAAAATAAACATCAGCGAAAAAAGAGTACAACAAATAGCACGAAGTAAAAAATAAAGAAATTTAGAATTAGAAAAAGATTGCAATTTGAAAGCATGTATGAAATAAAACAAAAGAAAAAGAACCGAAAGAACTTAGGCAAATGAGATAACAAATTTAAAAAAAGTTGCAATTCGCAGATAAATCAAGAATAAAGTAATTCAGATAATCTACCTATATCTGCCAGACGTAAAGAGTTGATGATATCAACATGATTTATATGCACAACACTCAGAGGATAAGTGAAACATATACATACTTTTTGGACAATATAGATAATACAAAAAAATGTAGAAATAATACGGGAGATAATAGACATGAATGACAAACTATAACAGTCAGGAGTAAAAAAATCCAAATACTTAATTCCCACATATTATAATGTAGTTAATGACAAATATGATAAAGAAAAAATTTTATGGATAATATTAAATAAATGGACCCCCATACCAACACTTAACAACACACATTTTTTAGATTTAGACTATGTACAGATAATAAATAAAACAATTCCAATTATGGATGGGATATATATCAAACAATTAATAGATAAAAAACAGGAATGACAAAAGAAACACCAGATATATAGAAATCCACTTCTAGGAACAGTAAATTAATGGTTACAAAATTTAACGTAAGAAAGTACAAAGACTTTAAAAAATAATAAAAATTTATGGAGACACACTCCATCCAACATCTAATTGAAATTATTAAATAAATAACGAAATAGCTATAATAAATTCATTTAGTAAGTATGACACAGAGAAGTAGAGACAAAATAAAGAAACGGTATCATAGAAATTTATGGCAAAATTGGGGGCAATATGGTAATATGTGTTTATATAGATGATATACATGTGTCAATTTGAGAATATTATTATAACGTAACATATAACATGGAAGAAAAGGAAATAAGAAAATTTATTTTACAAATTCATCAGAAACCTTTAGTTCAAAATAATAAAGAGTTGGAATGAAGCAGAATTAAACATTATACTTTAGGAGCTAGAATGCCATTCTTACCGAACGAATGGTTAACAGAACTATGTGAAAAACATAAAGAAGATGTAAAATGAAAAAAAAAATTTATTAAAAACTTATCATGTTGTAAAATAAATAGCACCCCCTATCAATTTGGTGTTACAGCTACGATATTATAAAAAGAAGTATACTAGAAATAAAAATTATAAAAAATAGATCAACATATAAATATAAAAAACCAAGAGAGAAGATATTATGTCAAAAATTACAAAACTAACAGAACCTTTAGACCAAAAAGAAAATTGACGTAATGTACTTGTCATTGTGGAAAAGTGGACTATAGCTAAAGCTTGTACATTTACCTAAAAATTCAAAGAGAACAAATATCAGAATATAGGGAAAATGAAATTAGTACACAAATAGAATATGTCGTTATGATTTAGACACGTGAAGATAGTCCAATATATAATATCAGAAATGAACTAGCTACTGCCCTACGCATTAGAATCGAGAATGAATATTTATCAATATAATTACTGAAGCAAGATATACAATATCAATAAAGAAAATGTCAGATGACGAAACTTTAGAACAAAAAATAAACTCTTTGATATAGTATATTTGAACAAATAAAAGACAGAAATTAGATCTGTGTCGAAAACATATTAGAAGTACCAAAATAAAATAGGTTTAAAAAGACAAACAGATGAATTTTTGTAGTAAGCCAAAGAGAACATATCATAGAATTGTAAGTATACCAAGAGAAAAAGCTAAAATACCAATAAAATAATATAATAATTAATAAAGACATACCAGAAATAATGCAAAAAACCCAATTCAACTATGTACATTTAGGATGAACTAAAATTTAATAAAAACAATGTTTTGAAAGGAATAAATACACTATGAAATATTTTAGGCAATGATAAATTATATAAGCAACCTATCGAAAAATTATCATAAGTGCAAGTAAAGATAATTTAAATATAACCAAAAGTTATATTTATATAAGTGCTAATTACTCAGTACAATTAGTGACCATACAACATAATAAATCTTAGTATTATATTGGAAAATGTCCAGGAATAGAACTAGCACCGTGGAAGTAAATCTTTACAGCCAGAATGTAAGCATTTATATGTTTTTTAAAAAACAAAAACATAAATAACAGCAAAAAATAAAATAAATAAAATACAAATAGCAAACCCCTTTGGGAAAGAAAAATAGTTAGGGTTATAGATAATATGACTAGATTGTAATGAAATTGATATAGAAGAAGATTTAGAGATAGTACCAGAAAGACAAAGCACATCAAAAAGAATAAATAATAATGATATACCACAAACATCATAAAATGAGTACTCAAATATTCCAAAAGGAATAAATATATGTCACAAAAATTAAATAGAAGAAGAAATAAAACACATTATATTATATAACAGGAATAATGGACCAAAGAAAATTTTTAATACTAATAATACAGGACCAGAAGAAGCTAATTACAATAAGGTTAGTAAATAGAAGATAAATAATACTACGGACTCTGTTTCAAATTACCAAAAATATGAATAAGTATTGAAGAACAACGGAACACGAATAATAATTTGAGGTATACCAATGATAATAAATTTAAAATATATCCAGGAAATGAAAATTAACATTAGTATACATGGCTAGAACAAGTAAAAACCATATAATATAGAAGATCAACACCTAACGATATTATCAAAATCAAAAGTCATAATAAAAGAGGACGTTTAATATCCCAAAAAATATGAAATTATATACTCGCTAAGAATCATAATAGAAGGATATTATATTATATTGACACCATGATAGATACAGGATCAAAGCCTTAAATATAGTACATACCATTGTTTACCAGAAGAAAAAATGAAAAAAAATTAAAAACCCAATGTAGTAACACTGATTTGAATATGAAGGAGTATTAACACGTACAATGGCCAAAAACTATAAAAATACAAATCTGAGAATAAAATATAAACTGTAGCCTCAATTATTATTTTGAATTAACAACAAATAATATGTTTTAGCAAAAGAGTAGGTAACAAGAAGAAAAAACAACATCATGGATTAAAGCAGTGAAAAGATTACAACAAAAATTAGCAAATATAAAAGAAGAAGACCCTATAAATAAATTAATTTATATTTCATAGATACAAGTAAAATACATCCAAGCAAAAATTAGAATTACTATATACCGACAATCCTTTAGCAGTGAAAACATAAAACAAGAAGTTAAAATTGAAACTGATTGATGAAATAGTATAATAACACAAAAACCATTAAATATAATTTTAATTATTTAAGGCATCTAAATACTATATGTGAATTACTAAAAATGGATTATACCAGAAAGTTAACATTAAACATACAAGTCCGGCATTTATTGTACCATAAATATAGTGAACAAAAAGGAGGAAAAAGTAAATGTAATTGATTATATAAATTTCAAATGCAAAACTAAAACATATAATTATTCAATCCAAATAAAATATTAAATATAAGACAAAAATAACAATGATATAATTTTAGTACTTGGATTTTAAATCAGGACTTTTATCCTTTAAAGTTAGAAAAAGAATCTAAAAACCCTTTACAACATTTAACATTACCACAAGGCATTTTATGAATGGAATGTATTATCATTTGGATATAAAAATGCATCACGGTAGATTCAAACATTTTAATGGGATAACTATTTTAAACAACTAGAAATTGTGTAGTATATAGTTATGAATTTATTAGCGGCCTAAAATACACTATGAACACATACGATTATTAGAGAAATTTATACGTATAATACAACACTCAGGAATAATTCTAATAAAAGAAAGCAAAAATATGAAAAAACCAATCGAATTCTTAGGATACAAATTGATATAATGGAAATAAAAATGCAACGCATATCGTAACAAAAAATATAACCTCGATGAAATTAGATACAAAAAACTTACAATCCTTTTTAGGATTAGTTAACCAATAAGAGATATATACCAAAATTAGCAGAAATTTAAAAAAACCATTACACAAAAACTAAAGAAAGATTAGATATCATTTTGATAATAGGATCAAATACAATACAAAAGATAAATTATTATGTAAAACATTTCCAAATTATATTTTTTCGATGGAAGATACAAAATTTTATTTATATTGTAGAAACTGATGCAGTGAAAAAAGGTTATGGAGGAGTATTTAAAAGATAAATATAATGATAGTAATATGAATTCACTGCAGATAATTATTCAGACACAATATACAAATGTGTGGTGTCAGCTCTTCTGCTGGACCTGCTGCCGCCACTCTCTCTCCAATAAATAGTGGTCTGTCGCGACGTGGTCATCGCCGCGTGATCGTCGTTCTGTCTGCCCGACACGCGTCCACAATGGCTGGCTGTGCAACTCCGGGTGTATCACGTGGGGGTGTGTATGCAGCGTAATCGACGGCGCCGCCGTCCGCCCGCTGTTCCATCTTCGGCCGTCGGCTGACGCGGGCTGGGCTAAGCGTCGTCGCCGCTTTTATATACACCGCTCGCTGTTTCCCCCTCTTATGTTCGGCCCGTTGGATGCTCTATCGCGGCTCTCGTCCTCTCTAGACATCACTGATCTCCCACGTCCTTCCGCAGCGCTCTGATTCGAGCGAGAGCGCGAGCCCGCGGGCGCTGTTCTCGGCCGCCCTGCCTGTCTGTCTCCGGGTGGGTTTACACCAGAAAATCCAAGCATTAGTAACCAACGACAGAAATTAGAAAATTGGTATTAATCTATTACACGTTACATTTACATAAGTGATCAAGACTAATACTACTGGTGGTTGCAGACTACTTAGCAGACAAAGCTACTCAGACTGAGAACAAAACAAGATACACTGAAAAGCTACTCAAAGCCATTACTAACCTTTGTACTAAAGTGGATAGTTATGGACAATGGACATCAAAACTAAAGACTAATGAAGATACCCGAAGTCTAAAGCTAATATACGTCAGCAGCATGACCTATAAAAATGCGGAGCACGTCGTCGAAACGGTAAAATCCAGAGAATAACAGGAGAAAATGAAAACCCCTAAATCCATCATGTTTGTTTAAATTACCGCTGCAGTACAAAGCAGAAAGTTAGTGAAAAACCCGAAATACAAATTCTAACCAATTATTTGCAACATCATTTTTCAAAATACACCAAACAAATACACATAGAATTACAACTTCCTACCTCTGCAGTGAGTAAATACAAAACCATAAGAAAAGAAAAGAATTACAAGTTATATTACAACAAACCTACATTGAAAAATATATATAGAATTCAAACTTATTAAATCATCAACCCCGATCCTAACAAAACCCAAAACCAAGTCAAGACTATATAACTCAAAATTTACAAGGATACAATAACTTAAGCCCACCAAAAACTAGTGGCGAATCTAGTTAAGACATTTTACAGTTATGAATTACAAGTACAATATATACATATGATGGAGAATAAATCAGTGGAATACCAAGTTATACAAACATTTATTAACATATAAAAAGATTACAAAAGGAAACTTATTTTATATTAAATTTTATACGCACCAGCATAACTAATTATAGCGAGGTAAAATCTCCAATTCAAGTTATAAGATAGAATAACAAAAGATATGAAATCATCCAGAAGATATTGGTCATCAAATGAAATACCAAAGATAGAAAGCCAGTTTTATGGGCAAATAAAGAATACTTGGTATATCACTATCATACCAGATTACACAATAAATTATTTAACAATGGAATGTCATATGGAGCTATCACGCTAGAAGATCAAGTATGATATATTCAAACTCAAGGAATTAAGAAGAACAAATATGTAGATGAAATTCACAGCGATGAAATTTTAACCATTACTAAAGCCAAGAGGAAAACAACCTACAAACACGAGCATTAAAGAAAGAATTTATTGCAGAAGACTTTTTAATTAGATATTGTAAACTATTGACACCACTACCCAGATCACTATGTTCCAAATGCAATGGAGAAGATAATGTGTAGCAATATTGATTTGGGATAAAGATGAAGAGATACGATCAAAATAGATAAGGATGAAGACAAGATTTATAGTAGACAAAAAAAAATGTGACCAGACCAATACAAAAAAGCCCTAAGATATATATACAACAAAAAAGGTGCAGACACAGGGATAGATAATCTTTGAAAAATGTAAAAATAAGAGATCAGAATTTCGCTTTGTAAATGTAAATTCGCTTTTACTTTTTTGAAGGCCAATATGCGTATAGCCGCCGTTTTGTCAAGTTTGTTTAAAAGGTCGTAAGTATACAGTAGGCGCACTTGTGCAGGTTTAGAATTTAGTTTATAGGTTGCCAAATTGTAAATGAAAGGCAGACAATGCCAAACAAATTAAGTTAATAAAAACCTTTCAAAAACCCTCTCTAAAAAAAGATATAAACTAAGTTAAAATGAGAATTTGAAATCAAGCATATATTTTAGATAGCATGGAAAATCAAGAGACAAAGGTCATATGTTTAACATTATCAACTAAGTTCCTATATTCCTGAATATCTTATATGAATGATTACATTATGTTAGTTATTATATACTAAAATATTTGAATCAGGGAATTCCTAGTTTTGCTAGTAAACGGGAAACAGGGAAAAACTGCTAGACTAGTCATCCCACAGTGGCAAACCAGTTCGGCGAGGGATGCCGTTAGGGGCGTCACCAGGTTGAGGCGAGCTGATCAGTAGTAATTATCCTCTAAAGTACGATGCTAGTATGCCAAAAACAGATAAACGATACTCTAGTTTATAATAAACTAATATGAATTTAATTGATTATGATATGAAACTAGGAAGGACATCATTGAAAACAAAACCTGTAAATACAATAAACATGTTACAATGTATTACGAATAAAAAGCTATAACCTTTGATCTTATATATAACTTTCAAAGATATAGAAATTGTTGACATAAAATGATTTAAAAGAGGAGAAAAATATTGCTCATGAATATAGAAAGATATATTACATAAAATGATGAACTAGATTACAACAAAAATTAGATATCGAAAGAATATATATATATACAATTTAAATATTTCAGATTAAAATGAACTATGACTATTTAGAATATATTGATAGAACTATAGACAATATAAGATTATATTAAAACAATAATTGCAAGAAAATTTATCATGTACCACGAACCCAAGATATGTTTACATAGATATATAATAATATATCAAAAGTATTCTTTAGAACGTTTATCAAAAGAACTTTATGATAAATATATTTTCTCTATAATAACATATATTTTACTCTTCAAAATAGATCTTACTTTATGATATTCCGCACCCCCCTTGCATCAACAATAATGTGCCCAATATCTTTTCATATCACTTTGGATAAAAATACATCCACGTTTAAAGGACCATCTTAAGAAACAATGTGCCCAATAACTTCTCATACCAAGTTGATTGACAGAATTACCTTCACATTTGAAGGACTATCTTAAGAACTCATAACTTTCTTCCTTTTAATAACCACAATGATGACTGACAGAATTACCTTCACATTTGAAGGACTATCTTAAGAACTCATAACTTTCTTCCTTTTAATAACCACAATGATGACCATTAACATTTTTACCACACTCATATTCATACATTCGATCACTTGTCATTTTTCAGACATATTATGCACTGCTACCATATTCACATAAAATAATGGAGCAAATTAATTGGGCAAATTTCATGATATTCAGTCAAAAGTATATAACTTTATGTATGTTAGTCATCATCATATCATCACTATAGTGTATTAGGACTTAAACTCAATGTCTTACCCATATAAAGACACATTTTGGCTCATAAATCAATGAGACTTGAACACAACTTCTATATTATAATGGTGCACCAAGACTTTTACACTCGATTTTTATTATTATTACCCACCCTTGGTTGCTTTGAAACCTGAATTCAGTGTCTTTACCCTCACCATTGCCTTAAGAAACAATGCATTAACCAAAAATATTACTCGAAAATCATACATCATAATCTGAACTTGCACTTTAAATACCAGAAAACTGAACAAATCAATAATTCGAACAACATGTTAAATCCATATAAAAGTTCCAAGTTTAACATAAATTCAAACATTTTTATTGTCCCTTTCAACATTGTTATGAAAGTTATGAAAATTTTACTAACCATTTTAGAAATAACGACAAAACAAGCTTTAGGGGTAGTAACATATATATAGTTGGATATGAAGTTATAACCTTTGCAACCGAATAATTCTAAGATGATTCAATAAATAAAAAATCACCTCTCATTGATTCTTGACGGAGAATGAGCAAACTCGTGCTGAAAAACGTATTGTAAACTAAAGCAAATACAGAACAAGATGAAGCAATAGAAATAAAAAAGGGAGAATAACAAGATATTAGAACTTTTTCTTTTATCCAAAGTCTTCAAGTGTATACAATATGAACTCTTATGTCTCTATTTATAGTGTAACAAAGATGCATACAAAATGTTAGTAATAAACATGACATTAACACAAATATAATGGAGGAGGTTTTGAAATTTAAATGTTACAAGAATAATGATTATAAAGTTGGAGATTATGGAGGTTATGCTTATCTTCATAACGGAAGAAAGTAATGAAAATAATGTGTGAGTAACTTCTTGGATAGTAGACATCCACAATATAATACTTTATAACAGACAATACTTTTTTATTTCTTATATGTGAGGCAAAAACACATGAAATTTACAATTTGTTTGATAATTAAAATTAATTATAATATTTATTACAAAATTACAAAAACCTCCATCTATTCACATTGTGTACTTAAATGACATATCTCCTCAATTTTTTTCTATGATTTTCTTCATTACCTATATATTTAGTTTTTTCAAAATATAACGACTTTAAATTTTAGTTCAAATTTACAATGTAGAAAGTTCATTATAAAATGTAGTTCTTTTATTATAAAAAAAATTCAAACTCGAACTCTATATATATTTGTTAAAGATATATACATTTTTATCCACATTTTGAAAAGTACCTAAAACTCATTGAACAGACAGGCACCTATTCTAATCCATATTATGAAAGGACATTTTATCTATTTATTTTAATTTATTTTTACTCTCTCTAGGAATTTCCATCTCTTTTGCTTTCTTGATGACTTAAACTCGCAAATTTTCTGGTTGAAAATTAGGGATGCTTATCATTCGAGCAACTCTCTCTGCATTTTATCTATGTCTTTATCTTTCGAAAATTTTATCCTCTTATGTGTGTCTTTTGCCTTTTCAAGAAAACGTTTGGCATTTATTTTGGTTAGGTACTTTTGTAATTGAAGAGACATGATAGTAGTAAGAAAAATGATTTAGCAAGTCTTACAATATGATTTTAATTAAAAGGCTTTATTGAAATAAAATTAGAAGACAGAAACAAAAATAAAAATCTCACAATTAAATAAAGATATATATAAACAGAAATTTTAGTCATAGAGAAGTATTATAATCAAAATGTTAAGACTTCGAGAGAGATTATACAATAAAACAACCAAAATTTAAAAAAAAATACTCACACACAAAAGTAAGCATACTGTTGCTGTCATTCTATGTATCACAAGTATAGAATTACAATGTTTAAAAAGATCAACATTATTCCTACTTAATATTGATACTTAGCAACCAAAAATGAAAGTGTAACAAATCTTGTTATAATAAAAGAGATCGGCGAAAACCTGTAAAACGTTAAGGCAAATCATAGAAAAAAAGAAGTAATATATAGATTACTTAAAAATTGTAAGTCTTTCACCCTCACAAATTCGCACTTGGCCAACATCAACACGTACTTAACCGATAGCTAGATACTCTTCTACTTTTGCTCTTTTTTTTCACCAATAAATGTGTATCCTGCCTTAACATAAAACAAATCAAATTAAAATCAACTACCTAAAGAAAAAGGAAAATGAATTAAAAAATTTGATACTATAAATGTTATATAAAAAAATGCAAGGAAAATGTTAAAAGTTGTACCTCAGATTTTTTTTCATAATTAAGCAAAAAAAAGTAGTAATATAATTTGTATAACATTGAAGATACCCAATGGTTAAAATACAGTAGTATCACCTGTAGTGGATGATAAGCCATGACTGGCCTCTCTACTACTCCCACCATTTAAAAAAGAATAATTGTTTAAAAAAAATAACTTTTTTCTTATTTTTTAATGACAACTTTCAATATGATATGTCAATATTAAAAAACAATTTTGTATATTTGACATAATTTTAATTTTAAATTACATGATTATAATTTTTCTTTCTTTTTTTAAACTCCATTAAGTCAAATTAGATTATTCTTATGAAAAGAAAATATTATTTATGCTATAATAGGGCATAAATGAAATTTAATTAATTTAATTAATAGGATGTCGTTTGGAATTTTTCATGCGAGGGTGAAGGGCTGCATTAATTAACCGATACTTTTTTCTTTATTGACATATAAATTGTTAAATATTAAGTTAGATTAAATTAGATAAATAGAAAAGTGACAGGAAAAAAGTCAAAAGAAAAACCTCAAAAAGATCAATGTGATTCCTGTAAAAGGTGCAAGATCAGCGAACTTAAGTTTCTGCTTTATATTAATACTAGAAAATTAAATTGTATTTCGCATGATATATTATATTATTTAGAGTTGAGACTTGTTAATTCCCTGCTAAACAAAATAATTAAGGAAAAAAGATCTTAACATTAAATTGACACCAAGAGAAATCAATCATTTTTTTAAATCCTTTAAAAATAATATTGGTGTAATATTTTTTTAAAAGAAGTTGAAAGTTGAAATTTGCATACCAAAGCTTTTAATAAAGCATTATGCTCTCTCCTAATTAACATCAATTCAAGCACAATTTCATTTATGAAAGAAAATCATTATTATTTAAAATAAGTGAAAAAACAGTAAATGGAATATATAAAGTCTTCCCAATTTATTAATCAAATTCAAATATTTCAAGTTCTAATTATTCACATTTAATTTAGGTTCATGCATTCCTATATAAATTTCCATCACTTATTAGTTTTAAATCTTTTAAAGTACTTAATTTTCATATACTTTTATTTTTCTTTAAAAAAGTAAAGAAAAATAATAATAATTCAAGAAAAAATTAATTCTTTCAGTATATGTTTCTAATAATTATGATGTTACTTTGGAGTTGTTGGCTAAAATCATCTCTCAACTATGACTCCAATCTGATGTACATCCTTATATTATCTAAGTGAGCAAAAAATCATCCTTATACTATTAAAAAAATAACAAGAATCATCCTTCAATCTATTTTTGTTAAGAAACTGATTGAACCAATAATAAAAAAATCGGTCATGTCTCTTAGCCACAAAAAGAAGACCAAACTTACCTAAAAAGAATAATGATATGGATAAAAAATGAATCTTTCGTTCTCGAAATTTTAATTTTGTGTATTGCCAATTTATATATTTTGTGCATCATCAAGTAAATTAACTTGCAATAATACATATGTTTTGAAATATTTATACAGTAGGTTCCAATGGTTAGTAAGATTAAGTAAAACAACATTTTAAAAATATTATGTCCAACTATTTAGAGATTTTCTTTAACAAAATACTTAGGACGTATGTACAATATATACAATGCAATTTGCATTTTATACAATGTACATAAATGCTGGAGATTTAGTCAAATCACATCGACGTTTAGTTATGAAAATAAAATAAAAATTACTTTATTCGAAAATTTTGAAGTTGGAGTAGTATTTGGCCATATTTTTACAAAGAATATTTATAATTTGATAAATTTTGACTGAATATGATTTGAACACTCAATTTTTAAAAATTAAAAAAATCATCACTTAACTTGACTAGTTTAACCATGTATACAAATATTCATTCGACTTGACATTTTTTATTGGTGACGTGAGTTTCTTAAAAAAATAGACAAAGAGATGAATCTTGAAACTTTTTGGATAGTTCAAGGATGTTTTTTGTTCACTTATATAACACACGAATGTACTTTAAAATTAGGTAACACTTCAGCAATGATTTTAGCCAAAAAAAAAATTTTGTTTCTTCGTATAGCTTTAATAATCTAATTACATGTACCTTTTCTTTAGTACTTTTTGTCTTTATTTGTCATCACCCTTTTTCACTTTTTTTTCTTCTATCCATTCCTTTTCTTTAAAAATTGTCAAATATATGTTCTTTCTTCTATTTTAACTTCTTATAATAATGATAAAGTAATCAAAAGATAATATCATATAGTTTCTAACATAAGAAAATAAAACAAAATATTAAAATGACACATAAAATATATTATAGAATATGAAGAGGTATAATTATTAGATGAACTTTTACATATAGTCACTTAAAAATAGTCTAACTACTCTTCATAGCTATAGTTTGATAATTACAATTCGTAACTACATATTATATGATACTGGGAGAGAGTAGAAAGAGGCGAGAGGTGAATTGTATATGTATATCAGTTAAATACTTATATATTATACATATGTATTTATATATATGACAAGAGATATTGGGAGAGGGAGGAGAGGGACAAGCGAGCTTGAAAGAGAGATGAGCGAGAGAGGGCAGAGAGTGGGAGAGAGGTGAATTGCATATGTATATCGGTTAGATAATTGTATATTATACATATGCATTTATATATATGACAAGTGAGATTAGAAGAGAGAGAGAAGAGAGGCGGGCGAGATTGGGAGAGGGAAGAGAGAGGCGAGCAAGAGAGGGCAGAGAGTGAGAGAGAGAGAGGTGAATTGTATATTGGGTTCCTCCATGTTTGATTTTTCAGAATCTAAATAGAATTTTGCATTTGCAAAATATGACTCTGTCTCGGTGAAAAGATTGATGTGTGCATTAATTTTAACTACTTCACCATCTTTCATATACTTCATGCATTTATGCAAAGTAGATGACACCACTCAATTTTCATGGACCCAAGATCGTCTGAGCAATAAGTTGTATGATGTTTTGCAATTTATAACATGAATTAAAGTGTTTGATTTCACATGGCCAATGGACAATCTTACGTGAATCTTTTCTATAGATCATTCTCATCCTTGATTGAAACGTTGGATCGTTAAATTACTTATGGACAATTCAACAATAGAGATTTCGAGTTTTTTCAGAATAACCTTTTGTATAATATTGACCGTCGAACCACAAACAATTAGAATGTGATTAAAATGTCGTTCTTGAATAGATCCTACAACAGATTAAACAAATGCCTATTATGTAGCTTAGACCCTAACAACAAGTCATCATTTGTAAAGGCAATTGATGTGAGGTCAAAACTATATATATTTTATCATTATTTGCCTCACATTTGTTATTTGTTTTTGTCTTTTTGAGCATGAATTTTATGAATTGTGTGTAAATAGTGTATTTTATTTATAGGAGTAAATTGGTGTAAAGATAAAGAAGTTTGAAGTTAAAACGAATTAAAAATGGAAGATTATAAAAGTAAATCATGTAGACAACTTAATGGATTGAATTGAATAGGCTTAACTCATCTACAACCCCTTAAAGTTGTCCGTATAATTCACTTAGACACCTCAACTAGGACTAGTACCTATTAAACACCCCTGCCCACTCGAACTTGAACCATTCAGACACTTTTTATTGAGGTGAAACAAAAAGTGTATTCACATCTCGATGAGTGCATGAAATTAATATTAGGACACTTTCCCTTTTCCTTTTCAATCTCTTTTTTTTGTCGTTAGTTTTTTTTAACAATAAATCTTTTTAGTTTAACTTTTTCTCTTTCAAGACCATACACATGTTGCAACCATTTTACTTCACAAATTCATGATCATTTTTTAAAAAACAAATTTCCTGCTTTTTTTAAATATTCGTATCATTGTCTACTTCTGTATGGAGATCACCTTTCACAATTTTTTATCGAAAAAATAGAGATGTCTTATTTACCGAAGAAAATAGAAATCATCTACATTTTCTTTGTCGAAAATAATGAAGATCATTATACAAATATTTCTCTCTCACTCTTCACCTCTCCCGCCACACATCACCTTGATCCATACCCCTTCTTCCTCACGAATTGAAGTAGAAACAGAAAAACAAAAAACAAATTTTTGAAATCAAAATAAACAAAGGAAGAATGAATCTTTTAAGAAAATATATCAATTCAAATGGAAATAAGGAAGAAGGCATAAAAATAAATTTATACATAATATATGTTAAAACCTTTAATTTTTCTAAATGGAGAATTAACAATGGTGAAGATGTTAGAGAAAGAGAAGAAAGGGAAAGGCTTGTGGTGTGGTGTGGGGTGTATAATTTCTTTCCCTTTTTTTGTTTTTTTAAGTTTATAGTCTTTTCATTTAAGATTTTTACTTGTTTAAATTTAAAAATCATTTTATAATTATTTTAGATTAAAATGTCACGTGTTTTTATTTGATTTGTTATTTTGACACATCATATGCATGTGTATTATACACACTTTTTCTTTTGACTACGTGTCAGAAAAATGTTCAATGGGTATTTATCTCTGAAGATTGGAGTGTCTAAAAAGACACGATTTATTGAAGTGTCTAAACGAATTATATAGACAACTTTAATGAATTACGGATGACTTAAACATATGAAGTACATATTCATTCAAAATTGAAGGAGAATAACCGATGTTGTCACGTGGCAGCAACAACAACTACAAAAGTTGGACAACGTTCACTCTTAGAACTAAAAAATTCAATTTTTTTAGTTTTGGATTTCTGATTTGTTTTGGACTCAATTATTTTTATTTAGGGTTTTCTACATTTATAAATAGTCCATAGAAATAATTATTGAGCGGCATCATAAGACATCAAGTTTGAAGTTGTCAGTATCTTTTAGGCTTGTTTTCTTTTTCTTATTTTTCTTAAACATAATTAGTAGCTAAAGACCCTTGTTTAGGGGTAGCGACTATGGATAATTGTTGAACATCGGTAGTCTTGAAGTAATGTTGGTTATCACATTAAATTACTTTGTATTCTTGTTTTAGTATTTCTTGACTGACTATCATAAAGATAAAACTCGGGAGACACCAAGGTAGATAGACCAAAGGACACTGCAATCTTAATATTTTATTAAATTGAGTTGGTTTGCGTTTAGGTGTGATGCCTGAACGAACACCTAGCTTGTTTACTAAACAAAATGAAATATAAATGCTTTTCAATTAGGATTGTATATCCCCGTTTTACGATGTAGTTAGATATCTAACTAGAGTAGGCGATTAGAGGTCTGGAGACCATGATCATAGAATCAACCTTGTAAATCCGTAATTTGGTTGTAACACCCCAAAATTTTTTAAACTAAGACTTGAGTCGTTAATCGTAGTGAGTGATATTTCACCAAGGAAGTAAAAATTCTTAAGTATTAAGGTCAGTTTACTAGATTTAGCACCAAGAATTTCAAAAAGAATTAAATTGACAATAGCAAAGTCTGAAATTTTACAAGTTAAGCTAAGTATGAGTTTTGGGTCAACTTCAAATGACCATAAATCCTAGCACAGGATGAGTTTGGTTTGATAGAAGATACCATAGGAAATATCTTTGAATTATCTTTCCAATGCCACTAAGTTTTCTAATTTTCGAGTTCATATGAGTGATATATGAACTTTTGAAGTTAGGTTGTCTAGTTAAGGAAAGTTAGCTGAAAATAGTGAGAGGTATTTTGGTCATTTCCTTACCCAATCAAATCTAATTCATTTTTAATAATATTTTTGGGGTATAATCCTTTTAGGTTCAGTTTTATAATTCTAATATACACCTAGGGTTTTAGTTGAGAGTTCAAGTAGAGGCAAGAAAAGAAAAGAAGAGAAAAGAGGAGAAAAATGAAAGGATGAAGGTGTTCATCGATGTTCTTAAGTTTAGTTTCGCCATGGGTTTAGTTCCTAAGAGTTATATAATCTTCCATAGAGTTGGGTTTGTTCATCCATACGCCAATCATGTTATTTTCAGTGAAATTTCATTCTTAAAGTATAAAGATTTGAGTTCTTGATGAGTTTTTGGAAGTTGTTCTTGAATTTCATTCTAAATCTTGTTGTGTTGAAGTTTTGATGATTTATTGAGGTAAAAAAATTGAGTAGTTTTAGTTTTGTTTCCACTAGATTAGAGTGTAATTAAGTTAAGTAATCAAATTTAAGTGATTGGGGAAGGAACCGTTCGATTTTAGGCGATTTAGGTGAGAACGAGCAATAGTGCTTGGCAGAATTTTCTGGGTCGGGGCCTATCCCGGTGTCTCTGAGAGAGCGCCCCAAACCCATCTCTTTACTTCCAGGGCTGGCACTCTGCGCCACCCATATCCCCAGGGTCGCCTGCCCTATCCAGTTTGCCTTTGGTTGCTCCGTTTGAGTTCGTTTAAAGTGCACCTTCACTCCTTTTCGATTCTAACTAATCTAAGGTAATTTTAAACACCTAAAATCAGTTCTAACATGATCATAACCTTGAATTCATAATTCAAATTCAAGGTAGAGTTGAGAGTTAAGTTTTGATAATTCTTTCGAGCATACAAAGAATATCCCTTTGAGTCCTTTTGTGGAGTCTTCCATAACTTTTAGTAACTTGTTTCAAGACTCAAGTAAGTTAGTATGAGGATAAAGAAAATTTATTCATGAGTCTACCTTGTCATCATGAGATCCTCCATGTCATGAACCAAAACTCTTGAATTCATAATTCATATTCAAGAGAAAGCTAAGAGTAGAGTTTAAGAAAGTCATAAGTTGAATTGTGAATTCTTTGAGATCCACCATTGATTTGAACTAATTTTTGATGAAGTAAATAAGAGAATGAGAGAGTCATATAAATGAGTTTCATCTAGTTACTTAGACCTTCTAGTTGAGTCGAGTCAAGTTGTTCATTCCCATAATTTTTGTTGAACTGTATAAGTCGAACAATCTTGAGTTGAGAAGTATCTTTGAGTTCTCAAGTTGAGTAGTTCATGCTCATAATTCTGTATGAAACCTCTAGGTTGAAAATCATGAAATCATTTACATGAGATCATGAACCTTGAATCCATACTTCAATTCAAGAAAAGTTAAGAGTCAAGTCTAGAAGTTAAGAACCAAGTCAAAGTAAAGTTTATTAAGTTTTTAAAGTCTTTCAAAAACTTTTTAATTTTGTTTTAAAGACTTAAAGTTAAAGTCAAGAAAGAGTAAAGAGTTTGAGTTAAATTCTCAAAAGCTATAAGGGAACTAAGCATTTCCTAAGAGTTAAGTTTCAAGTTAAGCAAAGAGTAAAAGTTAAGTTCATTTCTCAAAAGCTATAAGGGGATTAAGTATTCCCTAAAGGTTTATAAATGTTCTCACATTTGAGTTAAGAGGAAATTAAGAGTTCCAAAAGATTTTTGAACTAAAAGGGGAACATTCGTTCAAAAAGGAGATTTTAAAGCTAAAGGGTTCAGTAAATTATCTCAACCCAAATAAAGGAAGTTTTATTAAAAGTATCAGCTAAAGTATGTTTTGGGAGTAGTATTGAGCACCAATGTGGGAATAAGACTTCATATCAACTCAAGTCTTCATGTAAACCATGAAGCCATCATGAGAATTGACTGGTCATACTTTTTAGATGATCACGTAAGTTTATCTAGTGGATTCATAAAGCTAAGTAAGGTCCTATGCCAATGGCAAGGTATAGGATGGTCCTTGGGCAACGTGAGGTAAAACGTTATATCATCACTTAGGCTCAAAGTGATGATTGTCGGTTAAAGAAACTCCCACAGTATTACTTACATGGTCCCTCAAGGGGTTCTGATTAGATTGAATAGGGGCATGAGACTTCATTCATGCATTGCACAAGTAGACTTTGAGAGGGAGCATGATATGTTTTTTTATAATATTATTATCTTGAGTGAATATCATGTCTTTAAACAAATTTTCTCTATATTGCACTTGTTTCAAATTTCTTTATATTGACATTAGTTAGTCGAGTATCAGGAGTTGAGTATCTTAAGTTAAGTATCTTGAGTTAATCTGTACTTCATTGAGTCGAGTATCATATCTTGAAGTTTAGTATCTAATCTTTGAGTTGAGTATCTTATTCTTGATTTGAGTTGAGTTGAAAAGAGGTTAGTATATTTCCTTTTCATTCAAGTATAAAGATTATATTATGCTTTAGAATTCTCCTTACATGCTCTTACATTCCACGTACTGAGTCAATTGGCATGCATCTTCTTATGATGCAGAAACAAGTATTCAGGATCTTCAACAGAAGTTTCGTTGATATATCCGAGAGTTCGGGTTATCTATGGTGAGCCTCTTTGCTTCCGGAGGATTTCATTTACTTTTCAGTTTAGTTAGGAGGTCGTGGGTCTTGTCCCATATTCCATCTTTATCAATTAGAGGCTTCATAGATAGTCAGTATAGTTGAGGAGTCTGTATTAATCATTTATTTTTATTAAATGTTTTAAAGACTAAAGTTGCCTATTTATATGGCGAGTATTTGATTATTCAAAGTTTTTCATTTGAGTTAAGGCCTTGTAAAGTTGAGTGTATTGATTTTTTTTCAGTTTTAAACTTTTGTATGCTTAAGTTAGTCTGTCACTTGTACTCAGCCAGGATGAGGGTTCTTTTGGGGACCAACAATGATCTTCGAGTGCCGTCCACGTCTAGGGTGTAGACTCGGGTCGTGATATTGATAACCGTAGTTAATTCATGCATGAAAGAAACCCTATGCATGCTCTAACCCTTGAATTTTCCAACCATTGTAAGTAATCTTATTATTTCATTCCTGCATTCTTTTCTTTACAAATAAAAATCAAACACTTTTGGCACTCTTAAATAAATAATCAGACTAGTATAATTTAGTAAAAATAGTTAATTGACAAATTCTTTGGATTCGAAAATTGATTCTTTTAAGAGTCACTATATTACTTGTGCGACCACATGCACTTGTGTGTGTAATTGGGAGAAACATCAATCGTCATATAACATGGGACAACTTTTTCATTAGCTTGATGTTCTTGTGTTATTACTGGATTATGTTCACCTTTGTTATACTTTATTTCACTTATATTGGAAACAATCTGTGTTGCACCAATTTGACTACCGCAAAGGAATTTTTCAAGAAAGAATTCATCAACATAATGGGTCTTCAAACTTTCTGCGATAAAGAATCGTCAATCTTTTGGCTAGTACAAGGCTTGACACTTTTTTATGGTTGTAGTTGATTCTCATTCCTCCTTATTGATCTTGTCTTAGGGAGTCATATCCTAAGAACTTCATGATGTCTCCGTTTCTTATAAGTAACCAAAGTACAACAATCATCTCCATTTTCTTTGTCGCTGTCGTCTATCTCTAGTGAACCTTCGAGAGTTTTTCTTGGAAAATCAACTTTAATTGGCGTCAAACTTCTGAATTAGCAAGAAAATGGTGTTTGACATAGATTAGGACCTTGAGAATTTCTTTTGATTTTGTGTTACACTAAAATGATTTGCCTCCGACATTTCATCCAAGATAAAACATTTACTTGTCTGGTGGCCAAAGATGTGATGGAGCTTGCAGTATTTAGAATCACCAAATATCTTTAGGCCTCTTTGATTCAATATGATCAATGAATTTCTTAGATAGAAATTCATCAAAGTTGGACATTGCCTCTCCTCTTTTGGATATTGTCGTGGGGCTTTTTCCTCTTTTAGTGTCTTTTTTGTGGTAACCTTTGTAGAATTTTCTTTCACCGCCATAGATTCCTTAGTATGGATCTTTGAGGTCATAATTTTTATAAACTTCTTATTTTTCTTTGTCAGATCAGCAAAAGGACATGTCTTCCCATGACTTGTGATGCTCAACTCCATGTCATGCGCTTGTGTAGCAAGTTCCTCCAAAGCTCACGGTTTGATTCCTTGTAGTATGTATAGAAGACTCCAATGCGTACCTTGAATGCACATTTCCACAATAGATAATCATAAAGGTGATCTTTCCGCCCAAAATCAATGATCTCCAATGATTGATGTAATCCACCATAGGCTCATCCTTTCTTTGCTTAATGTCGTTCAACTCTATTATGTTTATGGGTTGACGATTAGTGTAAAAATAATTGAGAAATTCCTTCTTGAGTTACTTTCAACTATCAATAGACTCGTGTTTGTAACAACTCATGTTACCACACAATGAAGATATATATTAATCGCTCAAGAAAATAAAATAAAATTAAGAAATGAAAATGACTAACGTTCTTACAATGAAACTGAGAAAACTTAACCGAAGGGAAAAAAAGAACAGAAAATATAGACTTAGATAGAAGAAGATGGGAAACTTAGACTAAGAAAGGAGATGAGAGGAAACATACTATTTTCTTAACAATTTACATAATTCCTAAACCACCTATCGCTACCCTTTTGATGGAACCGTCTTCATGACCACTACTCAACCCGAATCCAAAATTAACCTAGCACAATTACTCATTTTCATCCCAATAGCTCTTATCAACCCAACGACTACTTGTGTGACCTTGGTATACACATTAGGATGGACTTGGTTCATAAATCACTCTCATCTTCAATAAGAATCTTTCCTTTAAGGTTCGAGTAGAGCCACACAGGCAATATAAATTTTGAATCTTCCAAGAGTTGAGTCTACGTAAAAAGTTGTGATATTTGTGCAAAGATGTAACCAAAGTCTGTCAACTTGTTGGATTAAGGAAATAACTTCATTGCCTTCAGAGAATTCTCAATCACCAAGAATCATAACCGAAGCCATAATCCTCGTTGTAGTTTTAACTTCCCACAACTAACCGTAATAAATATGTTTTTTACACTCATTGAGCATTGCATTATGAACAACATAAGCAACAACAATTGAAGTTATTTTCATCAACTCAAGTTCACTTTCAATCATAATCAAACTCCAATGATCATTTTCACAAGTTCATAGTGCTACAATTTTATACCGTGAGAAAGTGGAAGGGCAACCAAATTTATCACCCGAATCCAAAATGGCTGACATTATCAAACTAATGAATTCATCAATACTATATCTATTAAGAATATACTCAAATTCAAGGTCATGACCTATAACATAACTAGTTGGTACATTCCAAAGTAGACTATGATCTTCTCAAGCATAGAGAAAATACGCAACTCTTGCTTAATTGAGTCTGTCATAGTCTTGATGCAACATTATGGCCATGCTAAATAAACAGATACAACATGCTCAACTATTTTCTTTTGTGAACAAACATCACCTCATATTGTTGCATACCTTACCTTATTCTTTGGAGTTTGGTGACAAAAAATAGTCGTGCTAGTAATTAATGCAGAAATCGAAATAATTTGGGAAAAAGTACAATATCCAGATATGCAATTGATTAAGTACAATATCCAGAGATCCAATTTATTGTATCTCTCTTGATGAAATTCGATGTGAACTGTCTTCAAACACACGGCTCACCTTAGAGCATGTATCATCCACTTTTAATTCCATCACTACCATCTTGTATGTAATTTCCCACTTAGGAAAAGTGTCCCGAGAATTAAAATTCAAAGAGGCAACTGCAGTCAATGCAAAGAAAAATAGCAAAACTGGAGAATGCATGCACCTTTGGTGTCTGAGATCCCACACTTGAGTGGCGGAGTTAACATAAACAATAAAGCCAAAAGTAGCTGTAGAGCCCAACAACAATGGTGGCTCCGTGTTCATTTTGCTTATGAGAGCCTTAAACTTGAAACTTATACTTGGATCCCATATACAAAGATATGTTGCAATTTCATGAATAGCGACATTATCACCATGATTAAATAAAAATCGACACAAAATATTGCGAGCATTGAATTCATCACTAAACTTTTGATGCTCCACAACAAGCAAGCCATCCGAAAGCATGTTACTTCGTGGACTGCTATCCTCGATCTACAGAAAAAAAATCATCAAGATATAGCTTCTCAATAGTCTCAGTCTCCACGAAAAACTCACCAAGAGACTTGTTGTCAAAGGTCTCAAATTCAATGTTATACTTACTCAAGCCAAGATCCAGAGACTTAGCAGTAACGTACCTATTTGACATATCTTTTGGGGAACCTTCATTGAGTAGTTGGACTTCAATGTGTTTAGGATCTGATGCTTCTTCAATCATTTTGAATAGAGTATCGGGTTCCACTTTGAGACTACGACGGGGCAGTAACTATGGAAACATCTATCAAAATCCTTAGGCGTCTAATATGGTTCAAATCAGCTACTATAGTGACCCGAATCCGAAAGGTAACTTTTTTTTTTAATTTTGAAAAGTCATTTAACAATAGTTAATTAATTTAGGAGTAATTTATTTATTATTAATAATAATGACCCATAAATATTAACAAAAGTTATTAGGGTTGACACCTTTAGATCATAATTGTTCAAAGAAAATTTCCTGTCCCACAGAGAACGTGATAGCGGGGCAGTGCCACAAAAAAAGGTGACGAACCCTAACATAATCATTAATTATGTCTAATAAGCTATTGGTGATATATACACTATGCTCTATATATTACTATTCCTATTATTATAGTTGGTTGTAAAGAGAAAAGAAATTTGGATGGGATCAAGAGAATGGAAATTGAATTACGGTTAACTTTTAATTTTATTAGAAAATGGGTTTAGTTTAACTTGTAGATTATCATTAAGAGTTAGGGGGTGAATGTGATTATATATAAATATAGTCTTATTACTGCGGTTACTGGATTTTTCTTTTCATGTATTGATTTTTTCCAATTGGAGTTTCTTTGTCGTGGTTTATCACACAATGATTTTGAGATTAACCTATTGAAATATGTAAGTAAGATATTCCATGTGTTATAGAATATTATTGGATATATGGCATTAGAGAAAGTGAAATATAATTATAGGCTTCAAATTTGAAAATTGATTGAGGGGTGACATGGGAATTTAGGAAACTTGATTTTAGGTTTTGTAAGTGTTTGAGTTGTTTACCCGTTTTTGAGGTAGACTATAGACTAGACATATGATGTGAGTGTTGTAGTCTTGGAATCTTATTGTGATTTCTATTTGTCTGATTTTTATTGATTTGGGAGTCAAACTGACAAGAGGAAGGCTCAAATTCTGGAGTATTGTTGCGACTATTGACGGTAGTGGATTTCTTAAACTCTTGTAAGTGTTATGGAAATACGTGTATTCCTTTGGTATATGTTTGTGAGTAACGGGATTTGCGTGATGGGTTGGATTATCCCTTGATTAATATTTTAAATGATGAAAACAAAGGTATAAAAGGCAATGCGAATAAGGTGGTTGGTGTGTGATGTGTTGATAATGGAGAATGGTGTTGAAAGACTTTTTGAATCATTATTGTTGGACTGTGTAATATGTCTGAAAATGGTGATATCCTCTATTTGTGTTAGTGTGAACAGGTCTTGCATTATTTTGAGGACATGATGGTGAAAAGTGTTATGTGCATTGAGAAAGAATAGAACTTTAAGAGAGGATTGTTTGTTGTACCATTCGAGGACGTATCGCGCGCCGCCGAGGCTACTATATTTTGTAGCGGACGTATCACGCGCCGCGATGGATTACAGATTCGAGGGACGTATCGAGCGCCGGATGGTTACTATTATGAGGGTCGTTATTGCGCCGAGACAGATGCATAGACAGATATGTCCCCATGGGCCCGTACTGAGAGACAACGGGTTATACTAGGTCAGACATGCGCATTTATACCTGACATTGATTACATTTGCAAGCACATACTTATTCTTAGTTGAACTTGATATCGGATTTTGCTGATCTTTTGATTAGCCTTTTCTGCGCGAACTTGTGATTGATCAATATGTGCTTGTTATTGCGGATAATTAATTTGTTTAAGTATTGTGTGAGGAATGTACTTTGTTGAAGTGTGTTTTTGAGGATATTCAATTGTCTAAGTGTTGTGTTGAGCTCGTGCTATGTAAACTGTGAGCTGTGAGGTTGGGTGATTTAATGCAGGTTGTAATTTGTGGAGGTTCGGTGGGGTGGGGTTGTGGTAGGAGTACCGTATTCATCCCCGTAGCTTGGGTTTAGAGTTTTTTAATTGCTGAGTACCGTGTGGTTGGTACTCACCCCCTTGTTTCTACAATTTTTTTTTGTAGGGTAATAGGCCCGACCTGTAGATACATTCCTTCATTTCCGAGGCTTCCTGGAGATAGATTTAGATTTGTGAGTGAGGTAGTGTGGTCATCTTCAGCATAACTCCTTACTCCGTTTATGATTTTGTTCACTCTAGAAACAATATCATAGAGACCTATTTTTTCTTTTGGAATCAATGAATACTATAGAGGCTCTTGTACCGTGACAACCAGGTTTGGTAAATTAGTTTATGAAAAAAAAATTCGCATATTATTGTAATTGTTGAGTTTTAGGCGCTGTCTTGGGTAGGATAAGCGAGAGTCATCACGTCCAATTTGGGTCGTGACAAAAATGGTATCAGAGCCTCCAGGTTCAATAGGTCTCCGGGTGTACAAGGCGAGTTAAGTAGAGTAGAGTCTCGAGGATCTGTACGGAGACGTCTGTACTTATCTTCGAGAATCTATGGTGACTTTTAAGAAAAATCTTCACTTTTTGAAACTCCATCGTGCGTACTTGTTATGATTTTATTCTTATCGCTTCATTCCATTCCCTCTCATTATGTGGTGACTCATGCATAGTTCCTCATGTCAGTAGTTGTTGTTGTATATGGCTTGGATGTCAAATATGGTACTAGGGTTACAGTGATATACTTTTGGAAATGATGTGTGGTTAGATTTAGAATGTTCAAAAATTTGAAAGGGTTGTGTTAGGTTAGTTACTGTTATAAAGTGGATAATACTTGTGTGGTATAAATAATATCTCTAGTGATTCGATAATTGAAAGTGGAATAATTAAAAAGGATGGCTAGATAATGAATATTGTAACTCAGGAACTAAAATTAAAGTTATCATAACATGAATGACTGCTTTGGAAATGATGAGTATAATGATACACCAATTGAGGTTAGAATTTCTACTGCGGTGTATATCAAAGAAGGTCATGATACAACTACTACAATAGTATCGATACTTACTTGGTAAGAGGTATAAAGTTTGTTACTCCTATTATCGATCTGATCTCGAAGAAATCACTTTGGATGAGAGAATGAACGAATTTAATTGTGTATTGTAGGAACCTTATGGGTAAAAATGTATAGGTTATTTGAGTACAATCTTCATGAAGGGTAGGATGTATTTTAGTGGTGGATCTTTGGTAGGGTATTAATATGTTAGGTTATAAAGTGTATTCCAAGAATTCTAAATAGGACTAGTAATTTCTATGTAAATTCTAAAGGAGTGTATTGATATCGAAATAAAAATATTATGGGTAAAGAAAGTCCCAAAGAGTATGCTTGTGTGAAGGGATAATTGAATTTCGTCATATACGACTCGAGTAAATGCAGTAATTAACATTTTGATATTTGTGTGCAGCATGATATACGATTCCTTCAAGAAATTCATCAAAATAGGAAGTCAGATTTACTTGAATGGCTTATTATTATACTGATTGGTACAGATGTACTCATCTTAGTTTATGTCATTGCCCGTAAATTATCAATCGCTCTGTAGGTATAATAGGGGAAATAAAAAAAAAAAGTTGGAAAAAGGGCGATTGTGTTATTATTCTTTTGTTTTTTAACCCAACAATCTTACTCTAATTATGGCGTGGAGTTTGTTGTAAATAGGAAATCCTCAAATAATGTATTTATCTATATGTTATACGATGCTTGATCTTTATTAATTGTAAATACATTTTATCACTTTACACTAAGGGAAGTATATATCATTTATGCTTGATGCCTTATAGAGGAAATTGCATATTTGATTACCTTTCTCCTGTAACTATTTTTTTAATTGACTTCTTGCTCATTTTTGTTTGAACAATTTGACATTTTCTTAGTGTGAATTCTAAGGGCATGTTTGGTCTGTCATATGAAATTATGATTTCGATTTTGTGCTTATTATTGTTATTATTTTTAATAAAAAAACTAAATAAAAAAAAGCACTGTTGTACGAATTGTGAAGTACTGTAGGAATGCACCCATTTTCAGTTAAGCGAGGATATATATTTTTTTTTTACTTGTGATAGAATTTTCTCATTGAATAATAAGTTTTGTATGCAATCTAAGTCTTTAACTATTCAGAGTCCAATGGTTTTGCCAGCTTGAAAGTGTCAAATTAATTGACTCGTGTGTTTGGTGTACGAAGGAAAAATATATTGCATGCAAAATGACTTCTGAGAAAGTGTTTTTAATAAGTGGATATCTTACTAATTTTTCTTGTATTTGGTATAACTTGTTTAAAATGTAATATTGATGAAAAAGTTGACTTCGTGGTGATGCCAAGAGCTAGTGAAAATGATGGTAACAAAAATTTACGATAAAATTGTGATTAAAATGGAACTACATAATAAGGATTGTTGGTTAAACGAATTTTGTATAGTAATAATGACTGCGAGTATCTAAGGTAATTGGTTTTCCATTATTGGTGAGTAATGTGATTGTATGGAAAGTCTAAGGAGATGTAGGACCCCTCTCGATCAATTTAAAGCAGCTAGCGTCATTAAAAAAAAAACTGGATGTAGTGGAGTCTTCGAAAAGAGGTAAGAGCAAGTATATTTTCTCTTATTCCAAGGGCTAAAGAAGTATCTTCAGGGGATCAAGAATTGAGTTCAGAGACACATGGTTTTATTTATTTTGCTCCAGATATGGAAACAGTATCACTATCAAATTGGGTAAAAAAACTATTGGATAACACTTGAGAAACAAGTGTACATACGTTCAACTTGAGTGTGATTATAAATTTTTTTGTGATTTCGAGTTTGGTAACGAGTATAGTTTGGATTTTAGTGGAGCATACGATAAGATTGATGGAGAGGCGATCAATGATAAACTAAGATACGTGAATTCATAAAAATCTTCAAGGTATGAGCTAATAGTGATGGATAAGAGGTTAAGTTACACAATTGGATTCAAAAAATTCAAGCTTTTTTCAAGGTGTGAGTTTAGGTTGTGGTAGGTGTTTTGTCAAGGTGTATGAATTGGTTTACAGTGAGAACAGAATGATCAATCACATTGAGTATGAAGCATTTGGCAGGACACTAAAATTTCAAGTAGTAAATTGTGGTTACATTTGATTGTTATACCCAAGGGGAAGTTCACATAATGTTTATGGTTTAGTAGATAAGGATAAAAAAAATGTCATGGGTTGTTGGACAAAGAATAAGATTGGAAGTGAATTAGAAAAACAATTTTTTTTTTGGTGTATTGAAGAGTTAAGTATTTTAAAATTTAGGTGTCATGAGAAGAATCGTAAGAAATAGTGAAGGAATAAAGAACCTTGTTATAAGCCCTTAACTTGTATTTGAAGATTTATAATTTTTATCTATGGAGTAATATATTGTGAGATATGAACATAAGTACAGACTTACTGGAATTCTCATCAACTTTTCTAAGATGGCGATTGGTGTTTGGGTGACAAGCAATGATTGTGGGAAGATATATGTGTTTATGTCGTAGCTAGATTGTCAAATTATGATAGGGAACTTATTAAGTTAACATTGTGGACCTACAGTTTTACATGATTAATATTAATAAGGATTGCGAGGAAAGTGAAATTACTTTGTGATGGCTGATACAACTAATTATATGTGTTAAGTAGGCATTTGATGGTGCGCAGAGTTATAAGCTAATAGTATACCGGAAAATTATGGGAGAGAAGTGACAAAAAATTCTTAAGTGTTGATAGGAAGTATATGATGATTTGAATGTTAGTTGAAATTGGCATTTGAAATTACGTGGGAGTTGACGTTATCGGATTCAATAACTTTATATTAGATGGAAATGGTTTCTTTTGCAACTTGTGTTAGTCGAGGTGGGACCCGTGGGTTTTATTGTCATAAAATGGTTATTTGGGAAGAGAGGAGCGTCATAGTTGAAATTTGAAGGCGATAATATATGTATAGGAATACTTTAATACTAGTAACAGTTTGAGAGTAAGGTAAATGGATGAGATAGTTATGTGCTTGTTGGTTATAGAGGTTCAATTCAAGTAGTACGTGAGAAGTATGTGGGGTTAGCTGAATTAGATGTGTAAATAGTGTAATGGGGTCAGGTTTGGTTATTGTTGGTAGTAGCTAAAAGAAAAGCGGGGGGATAGAGTCAAATGAAATTAATTTGATTATTGGCATTATGGAAGAATTTTTTTATGTATGACCACTTTCTTCGTTACTGGATATTATTTGGGTATGATTCACCGCTGGATGCTACTCGTGTGTTCACATACTATGTGGTGAATCCCTAGTGGTGGATCGGATGTATCCGATCCTCTTGTGTTTCCCTTTTATGGTAGGATCTTTGGGCAGACTTTGCTCATTTCAGTTTTATGATAGACTTGCTTTTGTTTAGGATATTTAAAGTAGTCAATGTGTATACAGGACCACAATTTTCTACAAGAATTTATATAAGGCTATTATGAGGAGAGTTACAATTTCTCGGAGTGTGTTAGATGTCTAATGTTGGAACGTAGTCGCTTCTTGGGTGTTTATTTAGTCACTTTGTTTTTTGGGTTAGATAAGTTTGATTCTCCCTTGAGGAGTACGATGTCTAAAGAGTAGACGGTTTAACTTAAGCTCGTGGAAAGATGGTTGGTAAGGGACTAGTGATAAGATATGTAATGGTTTGTGATTTTATAAGTGTCGGTGTGATTCAGGCTCACTTCTGGTTGTAGCCATTAGTGATAAGAAGGTTATAGTGGTTATGTGAGAAACTATTATCAAGATAGTTATGTTAGGTCATAAATGGGGTTGGGGTGAGTTAATGAGTCAGGAGTTAGTTTTAGTTGATTATCAATTTTAATTTTAGATATTCTCAAAGCTTGATTCGAAAAAATTCAATGGTTAGTAGTTTGCTAATTGATGGAATATCTTAAGGAAACGTCATAAGCGAGATGAACACAGACATAATAGATCAGAACTGAGATTTTTGGTAACACTGGTTATTTTTGCTTATTCTTCTGTATGTTCGAGGAACGAAAATTATTTTAAATAGTGGATAAATGTAGTTGACCGAATCCGAAAGGTATAACTTGTTTTTTTTAAGTTTGAAAAGTCATTTAACATAATTAATTAATTTTAGGGATTAATTTATGTATTATTAATAATAAGGACCCAATTATATTAAAATAAGTTATTAGGGGTGACACCTTAGATATAATTATTCTCAAAGAAAATTTCATTGTCCAAGAGAACGGATAGCGGGCACAATAAAAAAGGTGACGAACCTCTAACATGTAAGCATTAATGTCTTAATAAAGCTTATGGTTATCTATTGACATTATGTCATATTATTACTATTCTATATTATAGTTGGTCGTTAAAAGAGAAACAAGAAATTTGGATGGGATCAGAAGAATGGAAATTGGAATTATCTGTAGACTTTTAAATTTTAATTGAAAATTGGTTGAACTTGTAGATTATATGAAGGATTTTAGGGGGGGTGAATGTGATTTATATGTATTAAAATATAAGAGTTGTATTAATGCAGGTTACTGGATTTTCTTTTAATGTATTGATTTTTCCAATTAGGAGTTCTTTTCGTGGTTATCACACAATGATTCTTGAGTACCTATTCGACAATGTAATTAAGATATTCGATGTGTTATATGAATTTATTGGTATTAATGATTAGAGAAATTGAAAATATAATTATAGCTTGAAAGTTGAAAATATGAGGGTTGCCATGGTAATTAGGAAACTTTGCTTTTAGGTTTTGTAAGTTTTTGAGTGTAGAGAGACATATAGCAATGTGGGTGTTGTTAGATCTTGGAATCTTATGGTGATTTTCTATTGTCTGATTATATGATTTGGGAGTCAACTAAAAGAGGAAGGGCTCAAAATTCTGGAGCATTGTTCGACATTTGAGGTATAAGTGGATTTTAAAAATCTGTTAAGTGTCGGGAATGCGGGATCCTTGTGGTATATGTTGGAGTAACGGGGATTTTGGTGATGGAGGGTTGGAGTGTCCACCTTGCTAATTTAATGATGAAAACAAAGGTAATAAAAGGCAATGTGAATAATTGGTTGTGTTGATGGGTTGATAAGGAGATGGTTTAAAGACTTTTGAATCAGATTGTTGTGAATGTGCAATTTTTATTATGAAAATAGGTGAGATCCTTTATTTGTGTGAACATGTTTTTGCATTATTTTGAGACATGATGGTGAAAAGTGTTATGTGCATTGAGAAAGAATGAGAACTTAAAGAGGCTGTTGTACCATTCGAGGGACGTATCCCGCGCCGCGATGGATAATATATTGCGAGGGACGTATGAACGCGCATGGAGATACGATATTTCGAGGAGTATCGCGCGCCGCGATGGTTACTAGTATGAGGGTCGTGTCGTGCGCCGCGACAGATGCATGGACAGATAGTCACCCCCATGGGTCCCGTACGAGAGACAACGGGGTGTGTATTGATCACTAGGTCAGACATGCTCATTATACCTGACTTGCATTACATTGCATGCACATACTATCATTAGTGAAACTTGATATCGTATTTTGCTTGATCTTTTGATTTGCCTTTCTGCGGAACTTGTGATGATCCAATATTGATCTGTTATTGCGGTAATGATTTTTTTAAGTATTGTGTTGAGGATATGTAATTTGTTGAACGTGGGGTTTTGAGAATGTAATTTTTCGAAGTGGTGTGTTGAGCTACGTGCTATTGTAAACTGGAGTGTAGGTGGGTTTGATTTTAATGCAGGTGGTAATTGTGGAGGTCGGTTGGGAGGTGTGGTTAGAGTACCGATTTCATCCCCTACTTGTGTTTAGAGTTTACTTGATGAGTCCCGTGTGGTTTGGTACTCACCCCTTGTTTCTACAATTTTTTTTTGTAGGTTACTAGCCCGGACCTTTATGATACATTCTTTTCATTTCTGAGGCTTCCTGGAGATTTGTGAGGTAGTTGTTGGTCATCTCAGCATACCTCCTTACTCCTGTTTATGATTTTGTTCTACTCTAGAAACAATATCATATGAGACCTATATTTTTCTTTTGAATCAATTGTAATACTATAGAGGCTTGTACACGTGACAACCAGGTTTTGGGGTATAAATTAGTTTATTGAAAAAAACAATTCAGCATATTATTGTAATTGTTGAGTTTTAGGCTGACTTGTCTTGGTAGGATAAGACGAGTGTCATCACGTCCAATTTTGGGTCGTGACAGCTACAATGCTAGATGTGGAAAAGCTTCTTCCACTTTTTTGGTGAAAACTCTATTAGACATTTCATCTAACACATAGTCCACATGACGTGAATGATCATGGATAGACGTATGAAATAATTCTGTATGACCCTCAATATTATCCAAGGGCTTGAGTTTTCTTCGATAGGGTGAGACGTCATCTCTCCACTAAAGACTATAAGATTACTAATCTCAGTATCTTCTACTACAACCTGTTGAGACGTAAATGAATATTTGTCCTCAATCTTCTGAAGTAAAGCTAGAATACAGTAATTTGAGCAACCATTCCAAAAGACTTTGTATAGGTTCTTTTCTGAAAACGTAATGTTAATTTTTTCTTGAAATGATTCTAATCAAAAAATTATTTGTTTAAGAACAACCAATGGAACCACTCGAGGGCCTCACCAGCGAGATATAAGGAAGGAAGAGGCAACCAATATTCTTTAGAGAAGCCCAGGAAAGTGAAATATTGTTCTGCTTTATAAATCCAATCCTCCGAATTACCAGCACTGCTAAATCGATCTAATATCATCACTTCCATTAGAGTGCGTTAATGAAATCACTAATGTAACAACTAAAGTTACCAAACAACAAATATATATATTATAATCAGTGAAGAACACAAAATACAGTTAAAAAATGGAAACGACTAATGTCCTTACAACGAAACTGAGAAAACTTAATCGAATGGAAAAAGATCAGAAAATATAGAACTAGATAAGAGAAGATGTGGAACTTAGACTAAGAAAGAAGATGAGAGGAGCCATAATCTTTTCGTAACAATTTGCATTATTCCTAAATCATCTATCACTACCCTCTTTGATGTAACCATCATCATGCCCACCACTCAACCCGGATCCCAAATTAACCTAACCCTATTGCTCATTTCCAGCCATTTAACTCTTAGTAGCCCAATGACTACTTGTTGACCTTGGTATCCACATTAAGCTAAACTTGGTTCATAACATGTTCCGGGTTGATATACCAATCGAATGCATTCCCTTTCAGCGAACGAACAAAAAAATTTTTACCAAAAAATGATCATGTGTTCCAACATTGCCACAAGTTTCAACAAAGTGCGGGATATGTTGCCTTGGGATTCTCTTGCCATCAAATTATTGTAGATTTGGTGGTTGATAGTTTGCTGGCATTGATAGATAATCAATTTGTCTGGTATATGGCTTGGAGTAGCACAATGAACTTTTTGAGGTTCCGTCATATTGAGCATTGATACCGTTTGTTTTCATAACTTGCAATTGTTGGATAGATAATGCTGCAATTGAAGTAAATTGTTTCTCCTTTTGAAGTTTTGACTTTGCTAAAGATTCCTCAACGTCTTTGTTTGTGTATAAAATTCAGGTGGATAAGTTAGGGCATGACTTGACACTCTAGGTGCGAAGGCCTCTAACTTGTTCATAAGTTCAACAATATGAAGATTTTTGTCATCAACAATTTTTTTCAAGCGTTCAATGGTTTGATCCATCACTACAAAAGTTGAGTCAGTCATTCAAGCATGCACATTCATGAAAGTGAGAATAGTTGAAGAATCAAATTTACCCCCCCCCCCCCCCCAAAGTGGAGCAAGTTGAGAAAGTTCTCCAAAGAATACGGATGCAAGATTTCCCCAAGGTGTTATAGTTATGACCATCATATGAGAGTTGATGTTTTTCATTGTCTCCAAAGAAGTGAAGTATTCAGATCCATTTAGCCCATTGTTCTTGAACTTACGCAGATTAATCCGTCAACATGACTGAGATCAGTAGATACGACATTAGTAGAGTTCTTGTATGAAAAATCACTACTTTTTTGGAAGGCCATTACAATAATTGACTTTGATGTTTTTAATTCACAAGATAAAGAGATGAAAATCAGAAGTGTCCCACTGAGCGTGCCTAATTTGCTCGCAATAAATTTTTGTAAGCGCTAAAAATTAACTGCAAGCAAAATAAGTAAAAGAAAAAATATGATTTTTATTAATGAATCTTGTGAGTATAATTTTGTTGTTCTCTTGATTCGTCTCCCCTAAATTTCTTCAAGATTCGAGGGCATTTAGTACCGTACTTCACAAATTGTTGAATGATGTAGAGGTCCTTGAGATGTGATTGATCTCCGAGAATGTTGAAAAGCGCTTCATCGTTTCACATCGATCTCCGAGAAGAACTTCATTGACCATTCCTTTTAAGAGCTATGTAATTGGTGTTGTAGCTTTCTCCAATCATTGCAGAATGCTTGTTGAAGAGTTTTCTTAATTCCTTTAGAATGTCATGTCTATTCCCCATTTAGGGGTGAAGCTATAGTGTCCCGTGGATGTCCAATTGGATATCCTTCACCGGAAAATTATATATCATATCATATATATAAGTAAAATGTTACTGGTGAGAATTAAAGTTAATAAATTGGACACCCCAAATATATCAAGATGCTATGGTCTAACGGTGTGAGGATCTCCTAATTGAAGGCGTGGGTTCAAATCCCCATAAGAGTGCATTTTATAATCATTTTAAATTTTAAATAGAACGTTCTTATTTTATTATTCATTAATTTATTTTTTAAATTGTCTAAGTTAATTTAATTACATTCTTAATTAGAAATCTAGGTTTAGTAGCTAATTGAATTTTCAATGAATTGGCTTTTTATTTCTTTTCACTAAAATTTGAAATAAAACTGTAATTATTCAATTTAGAGTTAATAAACAAATTCTAAACTATTTCTATAAAGTTGATATAAGCGAACAAAAGAATACCTCATTTGTTATCACCATAGATTAGTGAAAGCTTGAAATTTAAAAATGATTTCATTTTAAGCTTAATGTCTCCCCCCTCCCCCCTACTCCTTTTTTTTTTGCTTTGTTCGTTCACTTAATATTAAATTAAACATAATTATTAAAATCAATATTATACAGTTTGATATTTAAAATTTTGAAACATTTATTCGTAAATAAAAAGTAATATTAATATTATGTAGTTCAATTTTAGTTTTTTCAATGCATCCATTCATCAAGAAAATAATAATTACTTATCTAATATTTGGACACCCTTTACAAAATTTCTAACTACGCCACTGTCTCCATTTATAGTTGTAGGGGTGGACAAAGTTGCTTATGATTAGCCAAAGGATGTGATTTTGACGCTTGACAATTCGTGATTGTTCTTGAATTTCACTGGACTAGCACCTCATTTGGACACGTGGCGTCGCCTTATTGGTCTTGGATGCCTAGTCATTGTGACACATGACATGAGTTTGGACTACATGGTGAAATGAATCTTGAATTTAAATTTAATAAATAAACTTATTTATTTGTTAAGCTCAAATTAATCATTCAGCTTAAATGAGTATGAATTTAATTCAAATTTCGTATGAATTTAATCCATTAAAACTTATATATCTACAAGTTATGAATAAGATGATTTTCTAGGTTTAGTTAATGGCTTGTTATTTAAATAAGAAATAATTACATAAATCCCACCTTTTAGTTACTTATTACCATTATCCCCTATAAGTTTTACAAATCTGCAGAATTCCTCATTTTTCTCTTAAGTCAAAAATGTCATTAATGTATCCGACCCTCTTTTTAATGTATAACGCATGTATCCGACCCTCTTTTTAATGTATCAACGCTTTGATTTTTGGCTATTAATGTATCCAGGCCCTCCATTAATGTATCTGCCCCTCTTATTAATGTATTACCGCATATATCCGACCCCTTTTTAATGTATCACCGCCTCAATTTGATTTTTTGGCCATCAATATATCCAACCCTCTTATTAGTGTATCAACGCTTCAATTTGATTTTTCGGCCATCAATATATCCAGCCCTCTTATTAATGTATCAGTGTATGTATTCAATCCTATTTTTAATGTATCAATGTTTTGATTTTTCGGCCATTAATATATGATGTATCCGACCCTCTTTTTAACGTATCAACGTTTATATTATTTTATCCATTTTAGAAATTTCTGTATTTATGAACTTTTAAAGAATAGATTGTAATTTTTACCTTAAAGTTATGTAATCTCTGTAATTTGCTCTTATTTTCCAAAATATCCCTAACGACCCTAAAAAAGAAAAATCAAATAAGATATATTTCCCAAAATATCCCTAAAGACCCCAAGCAGCTCTAGTTGGAGAAAATGACAGTGGCTTATAATTATTTTTTATTTTTTAATACAGAGAAAATGGGTTTTATTTTTTTAAAATATTTTTTATGATCTTTCACCGTTTGTGTTGTAATTTTAATTTAATATAGAGAGAATTGAGATTTTTTACTGTAGAAATTGATTAAAATAATAAAATAGAGAAAAATATATTAATATGCTTAAGTAGAATATATATATATCATCTCCTATATATATATATATATATATATAGATATATATATTATATATATAGTATATAATATATATATATAGTATTTATTTATTTTATTGTTGGCATGCAATTATACATTATTCAACGTCAAGCTTGTACAACTCTAAACTATCCTTGAAAAATTGTATTTGTAGTTAAATTTAATGTTGTTCTAATTGAACCCAATATTATGTTCATATTCGTCATATACAACAATAAAAATAATCATCAGCGCCAATTAATTCTTAATTGTCACTAAATATGTACTTTTAGCGGCAATTGTCACTCTTTGTATATGTCTCTAAAGCCTTTAGCGGCATTGGTTCTAATGATAGTTATTTAATGCCGATAAAGACTTTAACCTTCTTTATTATCAAATACAAATAGTTGATTCGTTAATTGTGAGTGTTTTCTAATGTAAAATATAATGGTATCATTATGATTTTTTTGAAGACTTCTGTTTAGATTCTAATTTCTTTTTAAACCTTTTCATTCTTCTATTCTTCGCTTATTTTTCTCTTTTATTTGTTCAAATAAAGTCGACACAAAGAATTTCCTTGTAAAAATAATTTTTATTTCTTTGTAATTCTTCTGAATCTTTTTTCATGTTTATCTTGCATACTTGATTTATGTTCATAAGAAAACTTATTATTGGACATCTCGCAAGAAAATTCAAAAATTTAGGTTATGTGTTTTGTGTTATGCTACATATGTTACTAAAGTTGCTATTGTTTGGAGATCAGGGGCGGAGCCACGTACAGGATTTCGAGTGCTCGAGCACCCAACACAAACACAATCTACCTTACTGAAGTTTTTTCTTACATTTTTACTCTTCTTTTTATACTCTTCCACTGCTATTTCCTTAACCCTTCTTGGCTAGCAACTTAACATTAAAGAAAGTGAACACCCACCAACCTTCAAATTCTAGATCCACCAACTGTGAACATTTTATTCTTCAATTGAACCTTATGATAGTGTAAAGTGCAATTGTATAGTTTCTCTTTTAATTGGTTAAGTCAAACCACTCTTCAACATTAACAGTTTAGTTGCAAAATATATCTACTAGTCAACATTTTGCTATTGAAGGTGCTAATATTGACGATATAAAGATGTTGGTTTATGAGCACACTAGTGAAGGGATAAAGAATGCTACATGTTGTATACCAAAAATGATACTGTAAATCTTTGTTCTTGCAGGAAAATGTAGTCGCGTGTATGGCTGAGCATTTTCTTCAATCTGTCAACTGAACAGCAGCAATAGCTGGTATTGCATCTCTCAGTTTTTGAGTAAGAGCTACACGAACTGTCATCACAGAAGCAGCCGGTCCACTTAGCCTAACCTTAACAACGTAGTCGTTAATCTGTACAAGCTCCAATTCTCCACCACCCGCTCCTACCAAGTATGGTCTAATCTCTCCAAGAAGCTGACATTATTCGAAATATCAAAATATTGGGGATTGTTTTTGGTGTCTGAATACTACTCATAACAAGTTAAGAGTAATTCAATTGATTTCTCAGATAGTCAGTCAACTAATAGTTATTATGTCAGATGATCAAGAGTCTGAGTTGACTTTATTAGATAATAACTGTTAGTCGAGTGAGAGAGAAATCAACTCAAGAGTAATTACTAATCATAAGAAATATTGTACCTTTTCAATATTTTCCTCATTTAACTCGAGGCCAGTTTCAGAGTCAAGAATCTGTTCAACTGCCATTATTTCAGGGATTTTGTCCCGAAGACGAGTTTCAATTCCCATTTTAAGTGTCATTGTTGAACTTGGACAAGATCCACATGCTCCTTGCAGCTTAAGAATTACAACGAGGCCATCAATCTCATGTAGTACCACATTTCCTCCATCAGCCATTAGACCTGGCCTGACTTGCTCTAGAACCTTCTCGACGTTTTCCTCAGTAAGTGGAAGGACACAACTTGGTGATACCACAGCACCTTCAGTATCAATAGACAAATTGAAGGAACAATCACGTGATTAGTTACGGACACATTAATAAATGGAACAGGTTAATAGGACAATATTAGCGCAATTACATTTACCATAACAACGTATTACTACCACATAACAAACTCAGAAGTAAGGGCAGAGCTAGAAACCTACATACGGGTTCGGTTAAACCCAATAACTTCTTCTCAAACAGTGTATGTGTTAAGACATTCATTTATACGTACACATTAAATTTTACAGCTCAATTATAAGCACATGAAGTCGTCATTCTAGTATATAGAACCCATAAAGTCAAAATCCTGGCTTTGCCTCTGCAGTCAGAAGTTGTATTGCTGAAAGGAAACCTTAGTAATAAGACAGATTATGAGAAGAAATGGTATAAGTCTGATCATTCATTTTATTTGATCTTGAAAATTAAGTTACAACGGTGATACTATAGGAATTTACACAAGAAAATGCCAGGATGCTACAACCATATGATAAACTTGTATACCGATAAGACATGCAAGAACAAAGAACTTAATGTAGTCAATGAAAGGACTCGCAAGACGAGGCAGCAGTGACAAATAACTCTGTTTAGAGAATGAAAGGCAATAACCGAAGGTTTAAAAAGCATGGAAGTCTTTGTATTCGATAGTGATAGTTATTTCAGTAACAAAAGGAAAAAAGGAAGTCGGCTACCTCTTCATATATAGAAGCAATAAAAACATAATTGGATGAAACTGCATCATTCACCTGCATTTTTTCTTCTTTGTCCAGTTCTACCGAGCCCAAGGAAGTGTCTAACATGATATTGACCTCTTAGAAAAGAACTTTGCTTTGAAGAAAACGGTCTGCCTTGTGAAACACAGTTCTATAAAGAGGTAATGACAGCAACATTACATCATGGAAAATGAAGAAATTGTCTCCAGATAGATATACACAATCTAACAGTGCAATTGAAGCAGTCAAGGAACCAGGAATTTGGCGTAAGGGGTACAAAATTAAATATATATACATAATAGTTAACATGTAACCTCTGTACACCACACAAATATCCAACAAAGGGTGTGCACAAGACCACCCTTTTCCTAAGAGGGCTCCGCCTACGAATCGAAGTGCAAATTGTGGAAAGGAGGTAAGCAATGTACCAAAAATATATCATTGGGATTCATATGTTTTATAAGAGTAAATTAGCTTCCTTGATTACCCTAGACCAAAAGAATTCACAAACGCAAGTATAGAAAAGCATAAATTATATCTAAGACTAAGGTATATGCTATCCTAAAAATATGGTAACTACAACATCATTCGCATAACAAGTATACAAAGTACATTTGACTTTACTCCTAGCAAACAGAATTGAGTGGTAATACCTTTTGAAAGGAAGTGGAGGTAGGAGACAACCATTCTGATGACGCCACTGTGGGTTTGAGACCTCGCGTTTGTGTTGAAATTGCAAACATTATGTACTTAAGTATCACCAATAGTATTGAGGACTCATGTTTCTTGAGTATATTCCTGGAGTACATGGTTCTAGCTGAGTTAAAACTAGAACTAGACTTACTTTATATACTTGTATCATAACTTGGACACCCTTAACGAAATTCCTGATTTTGCCACTGCCTAGGAGGAAAAGACGACCAAGGTCTAAACCGAGAATATCAAATGGGAGATGGATTACTTAATACTCGTTTGCTTATACCGGAAGTCCAGAACATAATGCCCATAAGTGAGAGATTTCTGTATGATTTCAATTATTTTATGTTTGGTTGGTTAACATGTTTTGAAAATATAGATTTCTCCGGTAGCGAAACAAAGTTCCTTAAAAATGAGGAAATTGACTTCCCAAAGTTCTATTGTTTCCTCCCATCACTCACGCCCCCATTGTATTTCACTATAAAACACACCCACCCCATCACACCCCATTGAGTTTTTCGCTAGATTACATATAAATTACTCGAGATAAGATTTAATATACTATATATATATATATATATATATTAGATATATATATGCTGATTCACCGAACATGGAAAAAAGCAAAGAACTCAATACATTTTCCTTCATACCAAACACATTCTAAATCACAATTAATTTTACTTCTTAACCAACAAAATGCAATCCCTAATTTACAATACTTTCAACATATCAAAGTTGATATCTTGCTAACTTTTTCAGTCATTTATTTTAGATATTGTGACTAATAAATGAAATTTAACATTTAAAACTGTGTACAGTTCATATTAAAATGAGACAAACAGAGAAAAATCCAACACCTGTGAAGCAACCAAAGCAATTACATAAGAAAAATGAAATTGAGGGAAGTGTGGATACCTGATAGCATGAGTCAGTAGAACCAAATTTAAGAGTTTATTTTTTTCCTTTTTTGATTGAATTGTGATTGTAAGGTAAGGTAGTTATTTAGAGGGATGGATGTGGTTTGGACACGTACTCTTTCACTCGTCTCTACCTTGGTCTCTTTTTCTTTATCTGATTTTGCATCACATATGGAATTTATTTATGAGAAACATTTTAAGTAGGCATAAAATATTATTTGATTTAGTATCAATTAACCTTTATGCTCTTCAATTTTAGATGTATACAAATAGCATAAATATTTTACGTATCAATATGATGTTTTATGTGGATTATGTCATATAGGATATATATGTTTATTTATTTAATTGTATATAAATTTAAATATTTATTTATGCATATCCATCATTAAAAAACATATATATCAGGTGAAATCAAATTGAACGATACATTTATGTATTATGTTTTTTCTCTATTTTATTTTATAAAAATTAAAAATAGAGACTTTTAATATATATTTTTCATAAGGTGCTCTCTCTTTTTAGGATAAATCAATTTTATGTGTCGTAATTCAATTTCGAGTTTCACACAAATTTTTTTATTTCACGAAAGTCATCTAATTTTAAAATTTATCGTACAAATTCCATTTGATATTTTATTTTATTGTTTCTTTGTTATATAAAACTCATTCAACGTCAAAGTCATCCCACTTTAATTTGTTTATTTATTTGATTTATTATTTAACTTATCTTTTATTTATTATTATTTTTTTAATATTAAAATATTATTTTTACCTTTTAACCTCGCGTATAAATTCAACGGTTGCTTTTTGAAGGCAACGAGGAAGATGGATAGTATTCCATTATGGTACCTCATTGCCTAATCAACTAAAGAACAACGTATTGAAAATTGCATCCATCGTTTTGAATTGAAATTAAAGAGAAGAGAATAATATTTGTATTTTATATATTAATAAAGATAAATTTAAAAATAACAAAAATAATAACTATCAAAATAACATCTAATAAAATAAGAAAAAATTATATAAAAAAAAATGACAACAAAAAAAAAGAGTAACAAATATATGTTAGAAAACAGAACCCCAATAAAGTAACCATCACCTAAACCATAGATGTTATCAAAAGCCAACAATTGCATGAGTTACTACAACAATCAATACGGTGCTATACATTACTATCAAATCAAAGCATGACAACGCTTATTTGTTTTCATTAAGATTAAGAGGTTTGAATTTTAATATACATTTAAATATTAAGATTTACATTAAAATTCATGTATTTTGATTTGAATACACATCTGAATATTAAGATGTGGTCTCTAAACCTGAATAAACTTATTTTTAATATCTAAATGTGCATGTGAAATTAATATTAAATTAATAAAATATCATAAAAAACTTATTTCAATAAAATATACTATTTTTGATAAAAAAAAAATATTTTAAAAGTTTTAATAATAATGATTTGAAGTACAATCTTTTTCATTAAAAACCTTGATAAACATCAGTACACCAATAGTGTTTTTGACAGTGTCAATACAAGAAAATTATTAATATAAAAAAAAACCTTGAAAAGATTTATGAAAACTTACCAATTCAAAAGGGAAAAATGGTGTTTGATTGAGAAAAGAGAAAAAAAAAGTTTTTAGTTATGGAATAAAAAAGCAAGCTTAATGCAGAGAATCGATGTTATTATTTGATAACTTATCAAATGAATATAGATGTTGTTAAGAGTCTCCTATAGATCTGATTCATTCAAACCTCTTCAAATTCTTAAAAAAAATTTAAAAAATAAAACAAATAAACTTAATGAGCTGAATTTGAATGATTCAAATTTAGACTTAAAAACCAAACGTATTTAATAAACTAAATCTAAATGATTAAGATTCATACTTTCATTAAGTGCAAACTAAACTAATGAGACCTAAGCTAGTATAAAATAATTCTCAACGATCTCTAATTTTCTATTTTTTTGTAATAATTATATTCTAGATAAGTTAAATCTGCACTATATCATGTCTAATCAAAACAAGTAGACAAAATTAAAAAGAATTCAAATATTCCAATTTCATTCATCAAAACAATCTGTATACACATATAAACTAAACCTTTGAATGATTCAAATGAAAAAAAAAAACACAAAATCACTTTTTCTGGCACTTTTCCTTAATCCACTTAAACCCCAATGAAGTTCCACTCTTCACCTTTTTTGCACCCACCACCGCCGCAGCCTTCGCCTTGTCAGCCCCCACCGCCGCCGCCGATTTCGCCTTCCCAAAACTCGCCGATGCCACCGCCGTAACCTTCTCCATCTTCTTACCACCGCTGCCACCGCTGCCGTTTTTCCCTTTGCTCCCATAATCATCTACGACATCGTTTTGACTGCTCCATTGATCTGCCCAACTGTTTCCGTGACTTCCCATTCTTGAAAAAAATAGAAGAGAAAAATCAAATCATTATCAACCAAAACAAGAAAAAGTTACAAATTTTGGCAAAATTCTAGCAGAGATTAGTAAAGGGACTGGTGGGGTTTCAAAATTTTAATGGAAAACAAGAAAAAGTTACAAATTTTGGCAAAATTCTAGCAAAGATTAGTAAAGGTGATAAATGGATTTATGGGGTTTCAAGATTTTTAATGGAAAACAAGAAAAAGTTAACAGATTTTTGGAATTTTTTTAGCAGAGATTGGTAAATGTGATAAAGGGACTGAAGGGGGCTTCAAGATTTTAATTGAAAACAAGAAAAAGTTGGAATATTTAGGAACCAAAAACACAAACAATAGTTACAAATCTTTGAAAACCCAAATGAAATCGGTAAATGAACTGATGAGATTTGCAGGATTTTAGTTAAAACAATGAACAATTCATAGAAAAAACAAAGTTAGAATCTTTAGGAATCAAAAACAAGAAAAAGTAACAAATCTTTGAAAGAGATTGATAAAGGGGACTGATGGGGTTTGCAAGATTTTGACAGAAAAGAACCAATAGAAAAAAAAAGAATCTTTATCAACCAAATCAAGTAAAAGTTACAAAATCTTGGAAAACCAAAAGAAAGTAGTAAAATGACTGATGGGATTTACAAGATTTAAATGAAAAGCAACCAATAGAAAAATACAAATTTGAATTTTTAGTAACCAAAAACAAGAAGAGAGATTGAGTAAAAGGACTAATGGGGTTTGCAAGATTTTAATGGAAAACAACTCACAGAAAAAAAAAAGTTACAATCTTTAGGAACCAAAACAAGAAAAAGTTACAATCTTTGACAATAAAATAACAATCTGTGATAACCAAAACACTAAAGCTTTAACAGAATTGAGAAGTAGAAGAAAAGATCAAATTCTTACCAGAGATTGGTGATGGGGTTGCTCCAAGACTATTTGTTTTTGTAAAATGTGAACAGAGAGGATAATAAAAAGGACCAATTGTAAGAAGGAATTTAAGGGAGCTAAGGTAAACGCTTAGCTGTCAGGATCAGGAATCTTCTTATACATTAGGTTTCAGAAAATTAAGCCTAAAGTTTGGTAAATTTACACTTTCACTCCTTATATTATAATCCTATATGTATTTCACACCAACTCTAAATTTAAGATTTTGATACGAGAAAAAGGTCAAAGATTATATTCTTGTGGTTATTAGCATAGCGAGATAAAACTCCTTTCATTATAATTTGATTTAAGTTTGCTTTTCAACTTTGAATGTATTTTAAGCTTAAAATCAAATGAGTCGATCTCCAATTTTAACAATACCGATTCCATTAGCCTTTGAATTCTTTTCTTGCATATTCCTCTCTTTTCAACCATAGTAGTTGGTCTAAACATTTATTTGACATGTCCTATGTATGAAGTATATTTTTTCTGAGCAATAGTATATATTTATTTATTTTCATAATTGATTAACTATCCTTCTCGGAATAGACAATGATGTATGTGTCAAATGGGAGGATTGGATTGAAATTGGAGATACTAAAATAGATTGAAATAAAAATTGGATTGAGTCTTGACCCGTCCAAGTTTACTTTGGGCTCTAATTAACTAAAAAATAGATTGGGTCTTGACTCGCCCAATTTGACCCAATTAACCTAAATAATTTTAACATAGTGATACTTAACTTTTATAATCACAATTCGAATTTCATCTTAAGATTTTTCTTTTTTAAAAAAATTGATAAATAAATCCTAAAAGATGTTAATCGGATAATAATTCATACATTTAAAATAGAAACATATCTTATTAAAGAGTTTTAAAACGGATTGGAATTGTAGATTAAATTGTGCTCAAATTGAGGATTCTCTTAAAATGGGTTCGGCTTGAATGGGTTGAGATTGAACCAAATTCAAATTATCTTGAGCGCAACCCTTAAAATTCTGAGCGGATTAGACGGGTTACCTATGTTTGAGTTCATTTTTGACACCCTAGGTGTGTTTGGTATGAAGAAAAATGTTTACATGGAAAATGTTTCTCCTGGAAAATAAGTAATTTTTGGACTTATTTTCTCATGTTTGGTTGGTGAATAAAAAAATATTTTGACCAAAAAAATTATTTTTAGTTTAGTGTTTGATTTATGATATGAAAAATGATTTGGAGAAACATCCTTTTATTTTTACTCGACAGGAGAAAAATAATTTTTGAAATTAAAACATATGTTTAAAAACAATTTTTTTTGGGTGTGTGGTGGTCGGTATGATGGGTTGAAAAAAAATACAAAATTTGAAGTGAAAAATTTTGTGAAAACAAAATTAATTTTTGTTTGGGGTGGTGGGAATGTGGGCTGGGGACTAAGGGAGCGGGGGTGGATGGTAGGGGCGGGGGGAGATAGGGAGTGACAAAAAATAAAACTTGAAGTTGAAAATATTTTTAAGAACAAACGTAAAATTTATTTTGAGAGGTGAGGGGAAGAGGGTTCAACGGTAGGGGTGAAAAAAAAATATTAAAGTTGAGAATACTTTTTAAAAACAACTTAAAATGTATTTTGGAAGGTAGTGTGGGGTAGGTTAGATGGGGGGAGGGGTTCGAGGGTAGGAAAAAAAACATGAAATTTTGAAGTTAAAAATATTTTTAAAAAACAAACTTCATTTTTTTGGGGGGTTGGGGGGTCGGTAGGGTGGGTGTGTTGGGTCAAGGGTAGGGGGTGAAAAAAATGAATTTTGAAGTTGTAAATATTTTAAAAAATAAACTCAATTTTTTTTTGGGGGGGGGGGCTGGTGTGGTGGGGGGGATCCGGTGAAAAATAAAATTTTGAAATATTTTTTAAAAATTAATGTTTTTCCAAAAAAAAAATGTAATTTGAAGTTGTATCAAAGTTTTAGAAAATTTTTTCTTTAATTTTTGAAGGGAACTCATTATCCTAAATTTTGTGGAAAATTAGTTGATTTGAAAAACATTTCCCAAAATTTTTATCTCAACCAAATATGAGAAAATTAGAAAATATCATACCAAACACACCCTCTATGTATAATGTATCATATGCTTGAGTTGGAACCCAAAAATAAGACCACAAAAAGATAAAAAGTAATAAAAGAAGCCACTATTTTAGTAAGTAACTCAAAATATCTTAGTGGAAGAAAAAGTCATTTTCCAATTTCTAAACGTGTTTTTCGTTAGTTTAGTGTCATTACATTGATTTTTAAATATAACGGACTTTTTCTTTCACTTTGATAAAGTGGAACTTTTTCCACTTTATAAGGGAAGAAAAAAATACCTTTTATTCCACTTACCTTCTTCCTTTCCTTTTCATGGCTTCCAAAAAAAATCACTGTGAAGATGGTCCCAATCCGACAGTTTGAAGCGGCCCCACACTAAAAAATCAAAAAATTTTTGAAGTATAGCACAACCGACAACACAAAAACATATCGTTCGCCTTTAGGTGCAAAAATAGGTAAGATTGCAGCCTTGTACTTGTAAGGAAAATTTTATCTTTTTTAGAATGTGATTTTGGTTTGATTTAGATCTACCCTGGTTTCCGGAATAATAAACTTTTTCCCTTAAGTTAGTGCGCCAAAGCCCTTTTGGCTAATGGTTATACAAGTTTCTCTTGTTTGCAGAATAGGAAATCTTTTTCAAAGCCAAATGCGGACGATTTTGACGAGAAAAAGTTGAAGAGACCACCTACGGAACTTATGACAGTCATCATGCCTGTGACGGTGCGTACGTGGCCAGCTTAGAGAGCTGCGAAGGAAGATGGGGAAGTCTGAATAGTGTGGGTTCCGAAGCTTGTGACGCTCCGTCATGGTAATGACTGTTCGTCTTGCAGGTTCGTCGTGAAGATCAGAGAAGTGATCCCAGACCCCAGATTCAAAAGTTGAAAAGTCTTTTGAAACGGGACCCGAGACGGACCGTTGTGCCTATGACGGCCGTCACACTTGCCGTTGAGGGCGAATGAAGAACGCAGCAGAAGAAATTCCACCAAGGATGGGACGACGGAGTCCACGACGGTCCGTCATGACCACGGACGGTCCGTCGTGGTCCGTCGACCCACCCGCGTTCGTTTGCAGATTCAAGGAATTAGAACCCTTGTTAATTAGGTTTTTTTATGTTCACTATAACATAGTGCGAAAAAAACCTCATTTTGAGGTTAGACTCTGCAAGATTAGAAATCATATTATTAGCGTGTTGCTTAGGTTTGATCTTGGAGATTCTTACAAGTAATTTTTGGTGAGTAATCAAAGCATTTTTTGGAATTATTCTTGCCATTGATGTATGATACAATGAATTCTTATTTAAGATATTTGAATATTGGTTGTATGGCTATGAGTAACCAAACTCCATAACTAGGGTTGTGGAACCATAGAAATAATGAGAGTAAACTCTAGCTTAAAATAACCAATCTAGAGAAGTGTCTTGCATGTATTATAATTCTTTCGCTAGAGTCTTTTAACGGGAGTGTGATGATCAACGTAGAACTCGCCTGAATGCTACTTGACGGACCAAGGAGGTAGATAATAGGAAAAGAATAGTAACATAGATTTAGTGTAACTATCTAATAGGCTAGTATGATTGAGTACGACGGTAAGTAATTGAGCAAAATCGAATACGATGATTAATATGATGGTAACGATAAGGGTTAGCAAGACAACACACGTACCAGACAACGGTGCGATGAGTGAGAATTTCTAGATGCCAGGACAAGGATTTAGAAAACATACTTATGACTTGCATGCAAGATACTAGGAAAGAATGTTATAGTTAGAATATCAAGTTATGAAACCTGTGGGGAACACGTAAACCCTATTACTTTGATTTAATTGAGTAAAACCCAATTTCCAAAAATGTTAAGTGTTCTTTCCAATGTTCGTTAGTTCTTTTACTTATTAGGAATACACCCACACCAAAAAAAAAAAAAAAAAAAAAAAAAAAAAAAAAAAAAAAAAAAACCAACCCAAAAAAAAAAAAAAAAAAAACAAAAAAAAAAAAAAACAACAAAAAACAAAAAAAAAAAAAAAAAAAAAACCCCCCCAAAAAAAAAAAACCCCTTTTTCCTTTTTTATGTTTTTACTTTCTAGGAAGTTACACCGAAACAAATAATAACAAGTTAAAGTTAATCTAGGACTATTTTCCTCGTGGGAACGATCCCAACCTCACTATTGGGTTATTTACTTGACGCGACAGCTTTACGTCTATTTGAGAAGTAAATGTGAGCGTATCAAATTTTGGCGCCGCTTGCCGGGGAATTTAGCTTTTAGATTAATTTGAAACTTATACTTAGTTTAGTTGATATTTCTTGATTTTACTTTGTTTTATGTTGATTTCTTTTCAGAACTATCCTCCTTGTATGCCCAAATACACGGAGAGGAAGAGCATCGTGTTCTTACGATCACGAGTTCGGCGTACACTGCGAAACATGAATCGTAATTGGGACGGAATCAATGATGGGATCCAACAGACATCCCAGCCTCCGGTTGTGTTCATGGTCCGGGATGTTACCCGATGCTCCGGGGAACAGCAACAAAGAGGACAAGTAAATCCCGCTCCACGACCCAAGCATCTACAGAGGCTATGATAACATAGCAGATTCGGACGGATGGGCCACTGGTTTTGCCTCCTCTACCCATAGGCCACACTTTTGGTAACGAGTAGTATGATGCAAGGCTTCATGCCAGAGGTTGGTTTTAGGGCTACCTTCTGAGGATCCACATGCCCCCAATAGCTAAGGTAAAGCCGGTGTAAAATACATGTTGGGGAGGCCTGATTTGGATCTAGATGTAATATGGGCTCCGAGTGTTCCTCTCTCACTGAGGGAGAGGCTGTATTGGTTCATGAGCTCCCATACAACTCCATCTTTACTTGGAATCAATGAGGGATGTTCTTCTTGCACGCACTATTCGGTTCTCCAAGAAACTAAACCCAAAGACAGGGTGAATAACTTGTGGCACTACCAGGAGTAGTCAGTTAGTAGTTCTTGGGATAGATTCACCTCAATTCTTGAGAAGTGTTCCAATCACCGTTTATAGATGATGAGTCACTGAAAGAATACTTCTATAGGGGACAAGATGATAACAACAAAGCGGTATGGACATATCGCAGGTGGACGTATGGAGATGTCCTTATGCGGAGATCGCTGAAAAAAAAAAATTAGAAACAAATCTCCGGAATAACAAAGCTTGGAGTACTAGGAATCTGAATACAGGGCGAAACACCTTTGAAGGGCAGTCCACTCACAACCCAGCCACAGATGATATTCGGAAGAATGCTCAAATGAGAAAATGAGTTGTGAGCTTGGGTGGTACTAAAAAATGTCACTAGGGGGCAGAAAAGATTAATCAGTCAACTACTGGCTATAACCACCCTCCAACCGATGAGTGTTATTATGAGGAGGATTCCGATGCCAGTAAATGAACGATGGAGGGGTTTTCGACCCAAGCGCCCAAGGTTCAAATCAGGATATTGGCGCCAAGGTCAAGGGGAACCAAGGTCGAGAAATATGGTAAACTACAATCGTGAGGGTCATTATGTCAGAGATGGAAACTACATCCGACAAACAACTTCAACAGGGGGTAACTATGGGTAATAGAAACGCAGGAAATGGACCCATGTCTCCTCAAAATCGGGAGGAAGTTAAGCTAGGGATGGGGAGGTGATGCGCGAGTTGAGGATATGTTGCATCACATGAGAGGAGGGAGGTTCGATGACTAGTGATGAGCACAATAAAGAGTTGAGAATGATTTAGCGGGTGTTGTGGTATGTGAGCAAAAAGTTGATACCCATGCAATATCAATTAAGGGAAACTTGAGTTACAATTGGCCCAATTATATGCAATGTGAACACACGGCAAGCAAAAGGGCACTCTTCCTAGCAACACTGTCCAAAATCCAATAAATTAATGGACAATTGTTGGCAATGACTACTCGCTGTATCTTCTGTGCTTGTGGTGGTAAGCAAACAATTGACCCACCTAACCATCTGCTGAGGATAGGGTGACAACAGAATCTGATAAAGTGGTAGAAGTAGAAGTATGATGCTGATTAGAGGATAACACTGCAAAGATGCTGACTGAAGGGCCCTAAAAAGGTTACTCCTAAGCCTAGGCCCCCACCCCCATTTCTCAGAGATAGTGAAAAAAGAACTGAGGATGGTTAAATACCGGCGTTTCATAACTATGTTGAAGCAACTTTCTATCAATGTCCCTTTGTAGCAGCTTTTTAGAACAACTGACGGGTTACGCCAAATTATTTCCCGTGAAAGATCTGAGTCACAAAGAAAGGATCGGTCACTTTGAGGAGATGATAGAATGCAGCATTCTTTTTGTAGTGCCATTGCTACAAGATCTCTGGTACAAAAGAAGAAGATACGGGTGCGTTTACTATTCCTTGTACAATCGGGCTATTACAGTTTGTGGAAAGCTATGTGATCTGGGGGCAACATAAATCTCATGCCACCCTCTCGATCTACAAGAAGTGGGTTTGCGGTGACCCAAAGCCCACTGCCCCGATGCGGCTACTGCGGCTACTGAGGCGAGGCGCAACAGTAAAGTAAAAGGACCTATAGGGATATCTCCACGATGTGCCTAGTAGTAAAAGTGGAGTCATTCATATTTCCAAGCAGATTTTTGTTATCTTGACTGCGAGGTCGATTTTGAAGTGTCCCAATATTCTTGGGAGGCCATCCTTGCTAGGGAAGTAGCAGCTTAGTAGACATGAAAAGGGCAATAAAATTTCGATTGAAACAATGAGGAAGTGACCTTTAAGTTTGTAGGTCACATGAGGCAGTCGAGTGGTGAGCTCTCATCGGCAATTGCTAATCCTACAACATGGGTGAGACATCTGAGAACAAATAGAAGAACGTCTAGTGTTAGAAGCATTAGCGGTAGTTGTAATGGTAGTAATAATAACTTTGATAGTGATTGTATGAAGAGATGAGTATTCGTCGCGGCTCTTGACCGAGGTGATGTTCGGTTTAAAACCGAAGAAATTAGATAGAAATTGAGCTGATATGAAAAATGCGAGTCCCCACCCGCGAAAACCATCGGTAGAGGAGGGTCCAAAAGTTGAAATAGCTCTCCCACCTCATCTTAGGTATGAATTTTAGGAAATGGTGACACTTTACCGGTAATCATTGCATATATCCTGGATGAACAACCGGTTCAGGTTTGGTGATGTGTGAATGGTACTAAAAAGTTCAAAAAGAGCAATTGGGTGGACCATTGCGGACATTTGATTGGGATCCCTCTCCTGTAGTTGCCTCCTCATAAAACCAACTCATGCTCATAATAAGCCGAGTATTGAGCACCAGATGACGCTTGAATCCTCCTATGCAAGAGGTGGTGAAGAAGGTAAATTATCAAGTGGTGGATTGCTGGAGTAATCTATCAATCGCCATAGTAGTTGGGTATTGCCCGGTTAGTGTTTGTACTACGAAAGGGGGAAGGGAAGGAGGGGAATACTGTGGGTCCCAAAGAAAAGAATGAACTTGTTCCAATGGTGAGACCGTTAACTGGATGGAGGGTTGGTATGGATTACCTAAACTAACTCATGGACTGAAAAAGACCATTTTCCTATCCCCTTCATGGAACAGATGTTGGATAGATTTATAGAAGTGCCGGAGGAAAAGGGTGGTATTGTTTTCTTGATGGTATCCGGGGGGTTATTATTAGATTCTATTGAACCAGAAGATCAAGAGAAACATCTTTCACTTGTCCATATGGGGACTTTGCGTGAAGAAGAATGCGTTTGGTTTGTGCAATGCACCCGCAACTTTCAGATGTATGATGTAATATTTTCTGACATGGTGGAGGATTACTAAGAGGTTTTTAGGGATATTTTTCTGTGGTTGTTGCACAATTATGATTCATTCGGCGTGCTTAATCCAATTTATCTGAAGGTTATTCTTAAGAGATGTCGAAGACTGTGTGCAATTTGGTAACTAAACTGGGGGGGGGGGAAAAAAAAAAGGAAAGTGTCATTCATGTGTGGAAAGAGGGGACTGCCCCCCAATCTGTAAAGTGACTGTGTGTGAGAAGCTTTCTTGGGCATGCAGAGGGTTTTCTACCGAAGATTCATCAAGACTTTCAAGGATTGCACACCCATGTGTCAAACTGCTGGGAGAAAGATTGTAAATTTGGTTTTTTGATGAATCTTGTCTTAAGGCATTCAGTTGAACTCTAAAAGAAAAATTGGTATCTGGCCATCATTATTTCCCCGGATGGAGCAGTCATTTGAGGAGTAATGTGCGATGTAGTGGGGTAGGGTGTAGCTCTTGGTGTAGTACTGGGCAGAGGAAAAAACAAAATCCTTCACCCCATCTTACTATGCTAGTAAGCCCTAAATGAAGCTCAGACAGAGGACCTCCCCATAAAATATGATACATATGAGCAGAACTCCTACCCAGTAAAACAAACTTAGTGTTGTTTTGAGAAATTCGCTCATATTTTCTAGGGTACTAGAGTATAGTGCATACGACCCATTCAGATGAGATATTTGATGGCGAAAAAGGACGCGAAACCAAAGGCTGATTCGTTGGGTATTAACTACTGACAAGAATTTGACTTTGAAGTGCTGGATAGAACAAAGGGACTGTGAAAATCAAGTGCTGATCACAAAATTTGTTCTGTCTAGAGGATGAATGAAGCTATGAGAGAGTAGGGGATAAGACTGACAATTGATGGCACTTTCCCCGAGAACAGGTATGGCTGACTTCACAAGACTTGATTCCATGGTTCGCAGATTTGCGAAACTATACTGGCTAGTGATTATCGTTTTCATCAGACTTGTCGTCATCAAAGGAAAAACAGTTGCAAAAAAGTTCACTGTCGAGTGAAGAATTTCTTTTGGGCATGAACCATACTTGAATAGGAGTTGTGCCGACGAGCTTATTCGGTGTGGTTGTGCCAGAATGTGATGTTGAGTTGGCTGTTTGTTAGAGGAACTGTCATTCTTCACCTGGTTGCGCGAACCATCACAGTGGTATCCGAACCGCTCCAAAGATTATTGCAATTTGGTTTACTATTGGCCAACTCTTTCATCAGAGTCATGGTTTGCGAAGCATGTGACAAATGTCAACGTGATGGTTGGTTATTTCAGAGAAAGCAAGAGCTCCCTCTAAACCCCATCTTGTGATTGAGTTATTGGAGTGTGGGGTAGTGACTTTAGGGCCCTTTCGGAGTTATCAGGGATGAAGTCATTCTAGTACAGTTGATGAGTATCTAAATGGTCGAAGCCAAGCAATCGCAAACAATGAAGGGAACGAGTTAGAGTGTCACTACATTTTTGAAAAAGAATATATTCTCTCGTTTTGGCACCCCAAGGGCTATTATTTAGTGATGGGGCTACCACCTTCTGCAACAGATTATTCAAGGGTTATTGGAGAGAAATATGGGGTTCGCCAGAATAAGGCCACTCCTACCCAACCCCAAACTAGTGGGAAAGTTTGAAGTGTTCGAATCGAGAGATCAAAACAGATATTGTCCAAAAACAAGTGAACACTCAGAGAACGGATGGTCAAGGAGGCTTGCCTGATGATTCTCTTTGGGCCTACCGGACAGCATTATAAGACTCCATTGGTGTTTGTCATACATACCAACTGTATATGAGAAGCTTGGCATTACGGTTGAGCTAGAGACATAACGTCATGTGGGCCACATGACGAAGTTTAAAATGGATTGGGCGAAGCTGCAGAGAACCGGTTAAATGGGATTGAATGACTGCATGAATTCGCCTAAAAGCCTATGAAAGCATCAGCCCTATACAAAAAGAGCAAAAGATGAGAAGTACCAGTAACAACCAAAATTGAAAACGAGAGTTTATGGGTTGGGGATTTGGTGTTTATTCAATGCAGATTGCGCGTGTGTTCCGGCAAACTCAAGTCAAAATGGAATGGTCCTTACACGTTAATCAACTATTCCCTCATGGAGCAGTGAGTTGTGAAACAAGGAGGTGTGTGCGGGTCAAGGTGACGGACAGCCATTAAAAATCTATCTAGGGCATGCGGAATCGGCGGAAATGGAAGTGGATCGAGGAGTACCATCTTGATGAAGTCTGAGTAACAAGTGCCCAGTCGTGCCGCGACATTTAAATCGGCGCTTGTTGGAGGGCAAACCCAAATACTTATCGTCTTTCTTTTTAATACTCGGGTAGCATTTTGTCTATAATGGGGTTTTAAATTTGCAGGCACATCACGGGAAATTCAAAGAACACTACTTCGCCAGTAGACACTGACGGATACAAAGACGGACCGTTGCACAGTGCAACGGACCATCGTAGGCATCCGTCACACAAGGTACGTCGTTCTGTCATTTTGAAATATTGAATATAGGGCACACACGACGGAAACCTACCGACGTGCCCGTCACAGATGCCGACGGACCGTAATCGGGGAACCGTCGCGTGATAATGAAAGCTTACCCGACCGACCGGTTGGACCCTTTTCAAAATCGGGACGTTATACTTCCCCAACCCATCAATATTTCACCCCATTACTTACAACATTCCTCTCATTCCACTATCTTTTCAAACTTCCACACTCCCCCCACTCGCTCCTACTCCCAATCCTCCCCCAAACCTGATCATTATTATCTACTAGGGGTGCTGCTGCTAGTGGTATCTACCTTGCCACCTGAACATCTCCACTGTGTTTTCTCCATTTCAAAGGTATGTGTCTCTAAATTATACTAATTTCATCTTGCATTTTGGTTTAGTAGTAGCTATTAGCTTGTTTTAGTCCGTTATATTGTTTCCACTTGAGTGATTATGTCTTCTAACCTAGGCTTCACCTGTTTCGATATATGCCATGTTGATAACCCCTAGGAATAGTAATTTTGCAGTCGGTAGTTTCTTAGGGTAGTTGGGATAGACAAAGATAGGTCCACAACACTTATACAAGACATGTGGGTTCATCGGGGGCTTGAGCGTTACCTGTATATTCTGCCACGTCATCAGAACGAGACCCCGATGACGGACCGTATAGCACACACGACGGACCCGTAGTAGGGTCCATTCCAGAAACCCCTAGCACACTGCCCAGAAGACATGTGTGACGGACCGTCGTATCCTGCCACGACCGTTCATAATGGTCAGAGACCCTCTGATAAGGGGCTCCAAACATTTCTAAGTGTCTCGACGGACGCTTACGACGGGACCCGTCATACCCACGACCGTACGGCATGCACGACGTCATAATGGTCAGAATCCCTCTGATAAGGGTCGACCACACAGTTCTAAAAAAAAAAAGTGTCCTACGACGGGAGACTCTGACGACGGACCGTAATCCCACGACGGTCTCCGTCCTGCTAACGACCGTAATGCTGTCAGAGGACCCCTATGCTAAGGGTCTCCAAACATTTTCTAAGTGTCCTACGACTGACTCTTACGACGAAACGTCGTTTACTCACGACGGTTAGTCTGATCGACCGTCATGATAGTCAGAGACCCGCCTCAGGGTTTTTTATATATACATAGACCAAGTACAACACGACGGACCTCATGACAGTCTCGCATAGCCACGAAGAGCAGTCATCGGGGTTTCGTCGTTTTGTGATACAGTGTCAATAAATTACTACCACACGTATTCAAAGTTAATGTATATGAGCTTTGCCTGGTATTGCGGGCCTTTACTACTCATACTTAATATTGCCTCCTTTACATGTACTATCGACCTATGGCACCCAAGGCAAGACCGCACCTAGGAACGCGGGCGATCTAAGTCTCGTAGCCCCGTATGACAGCATGGTCATAGGATCTGGGATGATGACGCGGACCTGCGTACATGCCCCAGGATCTCCGCCCATTCGGCCTACAGTGCTCCCAGAGCCACACCCAAGAGGTGGAATCGGCGAGTTCACTGCCCCCAGCTGATGAGGATGCGCACACTGACTACGGCACACCCTAGGGTCACACAAATAAGGAAAAGGAGCGTCTGCTCCTTAGGCGTATCCTGGTCCGAGGATAGCTTCAGGCTATGCTGAGTTCCGCACCTGCCACTGCTGCACGCGTCGCCTCGTCTCGATGAGCCTGACAGTACTTCAGACTCTACATCCGGCGCACCAGCCCAGGTCCCCACCCCCAGCCTCGGACCAGCCAACCCGGGGTGGTGCGTCGAAGCCAGTTGCAAGTGTACTCCGATGCCAAATTCCTTTGTGACTGATAAAGAGTAATGACTCGGACATCACCGTGAGCGACGGGTGGGTGGAGGTACTTACAGGAGTCTCCCATCGATGCCGGAGATCACAACATATTCACCAGGCATGATTAGAGTGCCAGACCGGCAAGTTGGCCGAGTCAACGAGGAAGGGGAAGTGTCCGAGAGTTCTACGCTCCTACGTAGAGACATCTCGATCACAGATCGCATAGGCGGCTGATCCGCTAACATGCCCCACTGAGAGAGCAGGTTCGAGCCGGGGCGTTAGGTTGACATTCCCTGCCAGCTACCGCCAGTTCCTATACGGTGAGAGCTACAGATGCTAGCGGACTCCCAAACCTGCCGGTGAGTTCGCCTACCGATGGCAGAGATTAGTGAAGGATTGCCAGTTCTGCCGCGGTAGCACTGGAGAGACCACCAAGAGGTGGATGGCACTGCACCTATCAGTCGAATGGAGAGGGTTGCAATGGGTCACTTGAGCCGCGAAGGGGGCCATCAAGAAGGCAACCTCACGTTCGGCGCGAAGTTCTTGTGGCTGCTTGTCCGTCACTGCTTTTCCCAAAGCTGATGATAACATCGTCATGGGATCGAGCAGTGTGTGATAGCAGCGATGATGCCGGATTCGAGGGTCGAATTCGCATGGCTTATTCAGGCAGTCATGAACGAGATGGCCATTCAAGGCACTATTACCTACCCTTCCCGTGTATGGTTTTGCACTTTGCAGGGACGCAGGGGTGCTCATTATGGCACATTAGATAAGTTGATGAAGACCCCCGCAGGGCACCGTTGACGTCGGCCTCATCAGAGGAAGAGGCCAATGAGGTGGCCCCAAGTCGAGGGCCCCGTCAGGAGCTTCACATCTTACTGATGATCTTGCGGAGGACTACGGTGGGCCCGGCCCGGCACGCACACAGGCGTCCACTGACACTACCCACGGTAGAGTCTATCCAGGGGTAGTAGCCCAGCCCCGGAGCTCTGCTCGCACAGCCCCTCTACCATTACCGGCCTCCCCACGACTTACTAGAGTCCAAAAACTGGAGGCAACAAATGGCCACTCTATGCATATTCAGCCATGGATGCAGAAGTCTATTACGAGTTGAGCGCGTATATGGAGAGGAAGGGAACTTACCAATTATACGCTCCACCTTCGCCCTACCTTCCCACTAGCCTTCCCACTACCTCCCGCTGCCTCTCCCCCCCCATGATCTCTTCATCTAGTTGCATCACACCAACCCAATCCACACTCCCCCTTCGTCTTAAAGCTTTTTCCATCCCCCCCATTTCCCAGTTAACACCCCCATAAGCGGCCCACCCATTTTCTCATCCCTCCCTAGTCCCGATCCGCAGCTCCTCTGCCCATCCTACACCCTATGTCAATATACTCCAAACTTCTCCTTTTACCCCCGCAGTCATGTCCCACTCAATCCAACCCTCACAGCCCGATCACCCCCCTGGACGCATCCCACGTCCATCTTCATCCCCCCCCCCACATTACCCCCCCCACCACCACGACCCCCCACAACCCTTTTCAGTTACCTCACACCTAATCCTCCCCTAATCCCGCCCCACACACAGTCCCAATATTCCCTGTCCGATCCCTACCCCGTCCTATCCTTCCCCCACCTCGCTTCCCCTTCCCACCCCCACCCCCACCCTTATTTAATATTCCCCCCCCCCTTGTTCCCTCCACCCAAATCTAAACCCTGTCCCTCTCGCCCACCCCACTCCTCAGTCTTTTTCCTTCTAACCCATCCCTATTTAACCCTTCTTTCGAACTAATTCCTGCTCCCCATCATTTTATCCCTAATCCTGTCTGCGCGGAAAAGATGCTGAGGTTCACCGCGATAGATGCATTTGAGGGAGAGGGTAGCCCGAACAGCCACCTCAGGTAGATGTGTCGATTGTTCTTACTCTGCAGGTGCAGTCGAAGGCTTCGGGAGACACCGACACGATCCTAGAGGTGAGAGTGCCGGGCCGGTCGAGACTTGATTGAGGACATGTATTGGCGCCTGTTGCCACATCAACATGCACCCACCTTCCCTCGAGAGGAGTGCCAAGAGGCGTTAGGGGGGTCGATCAGAAGCTGAGCGCGAGCAAGGAAGAAGAAGGAGGCCGAGAGAGGAGGCCGCGAGAGAGCGCCTCACTTGCTGAGGCGGAAGGCACACCAAAAATCAGAGCACTCCAGATAGCGGCTGGCGGCGTCTGAGTTCCGCACGGTTTGTAGGACAGCAGGAGCGCCCTACTGATGGTGCGGTGGTTGGTGGTTGAGGGGACATCTGAGGGTGTCCAGATTGCTCGAGGACACCAATAAGGGTGTAAGATTGCAGGAGGATGTGGGTTTGGGAAGGAAATCGGACCCACCAGACTTGGTGATCGACGGCGATATGCGCCACGGTTTGTTCACCTACCCCTCTAATCTTTAGAGTTTGTATTGCATTGGGGACAATTGCATTGCTTTTTTGTTGGGGGGGGGCGTAAATGGAAAGTGAGTGTTAGGGTGAAGTATGGAGCCCAAATCACGATACTATTTTGGGGTTTTCTTGCCTTGAGTTCCTTTTTCCCCAAAAGAAGGTGATTAGTTTGTCTGTGAACCGGCACATGTTGATATATGTTGTACATAGTTTAATTCTGAGATGATGGCTCAATCATGATCCTGCATAAACTGAAAATAAGACATTGACTAAGCATAGTAATTGACACTTGTGTGGTCAGCGTGTGGGAATAAGGTTTAACATTGCATACCCTAGTCTTATACTCGACAAGTGTCTAATAATCTGGATAGTGATGACAGTCAAGTGCGAGAGGAAATCGAATAGTCCACTATCCGGTACGAGCTAGAACTCTTGCCTGGTTATCCTGCTAAAAGTAAGCTGTTTAACAAACAATAGGAAAGGATCATAGGCCCTTATTAAGAACGCCCATTTCTAACAAATAAAAGAAACCGAATGAAATTTTTCTTCTTTGATCCAAATAATCGAGCTTAAATTAGACCTTTCTTTTTCACCCTAACTGTCTTTTCCGGGGGGAGGGAATCAATGTATTGGCCCTGGTCCCTCCTATGGACATGGCACCTCAGCTTTATGCCAAAAGCATAAGTTGAGGCGTGCAATAAGTAAACAACCTCGTTTTCTGGCCCTGACCCAACTTTGGGTATGTGGTACCTTGATATGCAAGCATGAGTGAGGGTTGCTATTATGAGAGATGCTCTGGAACAGCTGGGGGGTTGAAAAGACAAATAGAGAGAAAGAACAAAAGTTAAAGTGACTCAGAATTATGTTGAAAGAAAAGTAAAGAAAAAAAAATCACTTACACAATGACGGAAACAAAAGAAGGAAAAAAATGTTGAGCAAAGGGAAAGCGTGATGAAGAAACTGAGTGAGATATAGATTTGAAAAAAAAGAAGGAAAGTTTAGCCGATATGGCAGGAGGGCAAAAAAAAAGTACTAACGATACCTTAAAATGTACCCTGACCTGACCTGAGCTATGTTTACAAGCTAAAAAAGGCCTATCGTGATACTAAGGGTGAATAGTTGAACTTTTAAGACAGTTTGAAAAGAAGGGCAGCTGTTGT